>CACKRE030005114.1:54877-67402 GCA_902602495.3 Ectocarpus sp. CCAP 1310/34
GGGGGGGGGGGGGCGAGATACTGGGGCGTACTTTTGAGTTCTCCTTTTGATGCCTATCATTGAGGTATTGTCAAGTAGCCAGCTGGTGCTAGTCACAAAACATCCGTATTTGGCATGCAAGATGTTTTCAAAACATCTCCTGTAGCTCTCTATGGGGTGAGCGACAATGTTGTCGGTTAATCGCTCTTGCTGGCTCTTTTGCAGCCCTGGGCGCTGCGTTTGTCGTTGGGAAGCCGTATTTTTGATGTCGCTGCCGTGGCTGCTTCCGGTAACCCAAGTGAACAGGGCTGATCTCTGCACTGCCAGAGGAAGGGAAAATACTAGTTGAAGCTGTACCTTTCGGCCCTCGACTCATGCCCCGAAACATGCATCCACGGTAGTGCGGTAATTTGCTCGTTCTCACCCCCCTACCCCTCTCCCACCATCTGCCGTGCCCCTCACTCTGTTAACATAACGAAATCTGGATGATTTGGCTCATCATGCCCCAAAACACGCAAGCACGGTAGCGCGGTCAACGGGTTGTTCTCACCCCCCCCCATCCCACCATGTACCGTGCCCCCTCGTTTCCCCAACATCACAAAACGCGATGGATGGTGTCTGAATGCACAGACCTCCCGACACGGGACTGCGCAACGGTCCATGCTCGCGCCCCGCGCGGCAGCGGTGGGCATCTCCAACTCCCCCATGCTGGAGCCCCACAGAGGTATGACGCAACCCGTGTCCCCTACGCGATCCGTCCGGTCCGCCTCTGCTAGCAACGCCGACGACGCTGATGCCACCGCTAGTGGCACTGCCGCCAAGAACCACTCGTTCATGGCGTCGTTTGCGGACGGCGGGAAGGCGTTCGACCCCATCCCCGAGGTCTCGATGGCCGTGCGGGCGATGAACGTCGGGCAGGGGATGCCTGTCGTACGGCGGCACTCTTACACGATCGGGGGAAAGCCTAGGTGCGTGCTGCTGCTGCTGCTGTTTTTTTTTCTGCTGCGTGGTTTTTCATCTTGTGCAACGTTGTTCGAGAGTGTCTCGAACCGGTTCGTCTACCAATGCCTGGTGTTGTTTCTGCTGCTGCTGCTGCTGCTGTTGGTCTTGTTATCGCAACACACCATGCGGTGCCCGTAAACCCTGCTGGGCTAGACCGTTGTCACCCTAGCTCCAGCCGAAAATCCCATGCTGCCGGCATGGCGTTGAACTTCTCGCATTGTCCCTCGCTTCATTGCCTCGTCGGTTCTCATCTCTTGGCGTCTGAACCCGCCGCTCCTCCGCTCCGCCCCCGTCTCTACCGCACGCGCTCTGGTCGATGGTGGCCCCCATCACTCGCTGATGCTTGCTCGCCTTTGGTTGCGCCCCCGCCGCCGGCTGCTGCTGATCGGGAATCAACCTGACAGGATTTCGCTCTCATTGGCCGAGTTCCTCCAGTCGGTAGCGCAGCCGGAAGCGGAGCCGCCGAGCTTCTGAGTACTCTTGATCTAAGTATTATCTGGCCTGATCCGACCCCATCGATCAGGCTGGAGTTGTCCAACTATCCCACGACAACCGAAGTCCGCGGAGTTTTTTTGTGTTATTTCAGCCAGGAACACGGTGTAGTAGCCGGCGACATGCCCAACCTGGAGTTAGGATTGATAGCTGCTGTTTCCGTGCTTGACGTATTCCGAGTTGTCAGCGGCCGGGTGTCTGGTGGGAAATCTACGGCCGAAATTGTAGGCTTTCCTTCGTGTTTGTTGGCCCGGAAGATGCGGGGTGTGGAAGGTCAAGATCGAGCCGCAATATGCAAATGTGAACTATATTTCGGACCAGAGTGGTGTGCACGAGTGGTGTTTGGTCGCTTGTTGTGTCCGCGAGCAACCTTGAAGAGGCTGTTAGAGGAGAGGAGAGGAGTGTTGGATGTAGTAGATGCTTGAGGTCTGCGCCTGGTGTTGTCTGACGAAAGTGTGTGGTTCCGTGTGGTGCAAACGCAGCACGGACTTGAAATGGGAGTGAACATGTTTGAAGCACAAATGTGCTGTGTAGCATGGAGGAAGGCGAAGTACATGTACGGGCTAAGGGTGTCAGGAATGAATGTCCAGGGGCTATCAATCGCTCTTCTGGCCTCCATGTGATGGCCAGAGAAGGGAGGGGGTAGTAGAAAAACGGGAGCTTGTTGTTCATGGAATGCGGGTAGAGAAGCTCGGCGACTATTTTTTGCATAGAAGTGACGTGCACATAGAGAAGTGATGTGTTAAACGTGGCGATCGTTAGAAGGAGAGATTAGATGGCGCTAGGAAGTGATGCCATGAATTGATTTGTGTCGTTCACGTCCACGGCGAAGGTTGCTGTTTCGATTGGGCGGGAACTTCGGTGTTACATAGAACCAGGCGTGCGCGTACGCCGGCTCTCACTCTACAGGGAGCACGGTAGAAGCGCACGCACGCACGTCCAACACCACAAAATTATCCAAACTTCACGTCGCTGTAGTGTTACTTGTAGATGGATCGAGAGTGTCTTGTGGAAGCCCCCACGGTACCGCTCACGACGCGAAGGTGCGGGTTTAGATTTATTTTTCGCGCTCGCCGCGCCTGTTCAAACAAAACATAGTAGATGTGATTGGTGATAGAAGACTAAACGCTTTGTGATTCTCTCAGGGTGGTGTGATCGATGGTACACGCAACACGCGAACGAGCTGTGTTAGACAACGGGGCTGCCATAACAGTGTGTTTTTGGCGATATATCGTGCCTTGATAGAACGGCTGTCTGTTCTTCTATCAGAGAGCGTGCTGCAGTTAGATAAAGAGGCGTGCGACGAAGTACAACGAAAAGCACCCCATGGTGAGTCAAGTCTTGGCGAGGTGTGCTCCTGCTTCGTCTGGGCATGAGTCGAACCCCCTGCTCAGCCTGCTTTGTCGCGCTCTGCACTATTGATGGCCGGCCCGGCAAGCATCGCCTCGCTGCAAGTTATGTAGAACCCCGAGCTCCAGGGCTGGGGCTTTGTCGTGCAAGTCGTTTCGAGTTGTGGGGTCCGTTCCCGGGTGGGCGTGCTTGCTTGGCTTTGCTGCTGTGTCGTGCTCTTTGTTTTTCTCTTTCGTCATTATCTTGCATGTGTTGGTATTTTGTGGATGCTAGACGGCACGTGAAGAGTTGGTTGCCTCTTGGTAAGGGGTGGGTGGCTTGCCGCCGTGGCTGATTGTGGCGTATCGTATAGAGGTCTGCTTGAATATTTTATTTTTGAGTTGTAGAGCTAAGAATCGCTCATGCTGTTGGCGCGTGTGGGGATGAATCGATGCATAAACGTGGGCTGACGCGCGAAACACATGTTTTGCTGGCCTTTGGTCGTGGCGAGTCGCCGGGCGATTGTTTTGGATGAAGAGAAGACAACCTCCCCTCGACACCTTGTTGATCGATTTTGGTTTGGGTCGAGGTATGCAGAGAAAACGACGAAGACTGTTTTTGATAGTTGGTTTGGGTGAGTGGAGCGATGAACAAGAATTTTTTTTTTGTGTTCTTTTTTGTCGTGATTCGGTCGACCGATAGTGGATGTAAATACCGACTTATTTCGTTGGTATGATCTGCTACTCTGCAGGTTTGATTGTCGCTATTTGCTTCATATATCGGTCGGCTTGAGCTTTGATTCCGGTCGAAGGCCACGCATCCACTCTCTGAGCGCTGGGGGTGATGATGTTCCAGACCATGCTGTTTGTCTTGAGACCGTGGCATATTGACGATGCTCCTTGATTAGTCCTTGTCTTGATGGTTACATGTAGAGGAGGTGATGTCCCAGACAACTAGCTTGTCGGCAGACGCTCGTCACTGTGGCAACGGTCGGCGCGTTGGTGATACCTGGGTCTTCAAGGAAGCGATCCGGGCAGTGTTGAACGCTGCGTGCAGCCAACCACGAATGTTTGTTGTGCTGTTTTTTGGTGGCCTGCTGTTGGCGAGCTTTTGAGGGAACTTCACGGGTAGGGATGCTATTATAGCGTACATGAGCTAAGTGCCAAGATGACTTGTGACTGAGTTTGCGTCGCCTGCGATATTCAGCTGTTGCAGCCTCCGAGCTGGGAGGACACTGTTGTTGCAAACGATTATCGCGAGCAACTTTCGATTGTTACATTAGGGGATCACAGGCTCTTCAGAAGCTATGGCTTGTGGTGTTTGGTGTGGTTGAGAGATCGGGGAGGGTAATGAACTGTGCACCGTTGTCTAGCAGTTCTGCACGTCATTGCTGCGTTGTGTGAGCACCTGTCCAACAATAATTACATGTTCGAAGAGTTTTTTTCATCGATGTTCATTTTCTCTCTGAAGGAAGGTCGAGATGGAAGAAACGCTCGACACGTGGCCTTCCTTCATACAGCTACACCTGCTGGTTGCATCCAAAAAGTGATCAAAGGTATACAAATTTTGAAGGTTTTTCCTCATGTTGTCTTCACATTATATTCCGTTCCGCTCTCGCTGTCCAGTACCTTCTTCTGTCCGCATCGTGGCAATCCGATTAGTTGTGGACCACGGTCCTTCCCTCTTGCTCTCGGTACAATTCTGGACGCACCAACGCACCAGCCGGGGTTAATACAGGAGGGAAAAAAGGCCCACACGAGTTAGTTTTATACTTCCTTTTGCGGTGATATGCAAGTGACAAAAGATGAGGACCTACAACAACTATTCCTCTCGACGTTTCTCTCTGCGGTCGATCCTGTGGCAACATGCATCGAAGAACCGCTCCCTCAACCGGGATCTGCCCTTGTTGAGAGAGCAGCCACCAGCAGGGGCACAATCAGTCTGGGTGCCCTTGGTCCATCTAGCTCAGCCTCCTTACGGTCGCCCTCTCCAAGTACACTCGGACGGTGGGGTCGGCAAAAGTAGGGTAAGCAATTTATTCCAAACCGAAGCGCTACTTTTCCAGCGACAAGCTCAGGTTCACGACGAGGCAGACATCCATAGACTAAACCCAGAAAATCTTTCGCGAAGGACATCCGACGACATGTTTCTTCCGATGATCTCGCTTGGGTTTATCTCAATGCGGACTACTCGTGGTTTCCTCGAAGACTGGGGGGCGAGAATGTATGCATTTACTGAGACGGTTCGGGTGGCATAGTGCGGCGGTTCGCAGCTTGTGGCAAGGGGTATCCGGGGTGGTAGTGTTGGTCAATTGAAGGTCGGCTCTTGACATGAACTTCAAACCGAAGGCTACAAAATGACCTCAAACTTGACTGCTTCGGGATACTATTTGAGAGGAGTAGCAGCCTGAGCGCGCGAGGGGGGGAGGTTAACGAACACCGGTTAGTGGCAGGCCTCGTGTATGGTACTCGGGTAACCGGAACAAAAGCAGGCGACAGCCGTGCCTAGGGAAAGGAACGGGGAGACTAAATATGCCAAAGACAAGGCGACTGAATTGCATTCATTCTCGGACATGGAATGCAGATGTATATCCGATGAAGGTGCTGCTTCTTTTCGATGGGTTCCGTGTCACGCATCGTGTCGCCACAGCTTTCGTTGACGGATAGAATCATAGCCGATGGTTCATGTTGCTTCACCTCGAAGGGTTCTGCGTCACATACCTGTCGTGTCGCCACAGCGTTCACGCAGAGACGCACAGCCTATGCTCCGGGACAAAACTGTCTTGGGTCATTCATTGTATTGCTAAATCGAACATTAGTATTATTCTACAACGTCCACGAACAACAACATATGCCCGTACTAAAATGGCAAGGAACCCGAGGAGTCGTGAGTTGCTGAATCACCGTCGTTTACCGCCCAGTCACCCCTTGCTCTCTAATGGGACGGGGCAGAGGCAAAATAATGATACCCCCGTCCCCCCCAGACGTACCCCCCTGAGAAACAAGATCAACCAAGGTACCAAACGGAGACTTTCGGCCTCATTCTCAGGACTGCTTCATCTGGTGCCTGCTCTGCATTTCGCATGACCTGACTCAACCCCCTATTGCTTCATGAAGAAGCCTCATGTTCCTGGAATATTGACACACTAAAGTACTGTATCGTCAATAAAATAAAACAGTGATGATGTGGTTCATACATCAAAGGACACCGTCAGAAAAACAGGGTAAAGCGTGTGTGACCGTCTGTATCACAGCGAGAGCCCCCTCCTCTTTCCCAAGGGCGCCGAATCAGAGCCATCGTAATAGCAGATATGTTCACCACTCCCTCGCTACAACACTTTGCCTTTTAGATCGACACCACAGCTAGCTACTACATACAGCGTGTCGTCGCGGGTATCCCCATTCGGTGGAAGGCGGTCCTCCTACTAGGCCGCCCGCAACGAGTGACGTTGAATTCTCACATAGAAATGTTGCACAGGAGCACAGGCAAGACGAGTTAATCGGTTAGGCTCCTTTCGTCCATTTTGCAAGACGTCCACCTGACCAAACGGAGAAAATCGAGGACTCCAACATGAGACCCTAATCCCTACCCCCCCTTTGGTGAAAACCCGGCGTGCTCTGTCCCGGCTTTCTAGGCGTGCGAGGTCTACGAGCTAACGGCTACGGCCTGCACGGCTCTGAGAACCCCCCCCGCGCCCCCGGTGTTTGTCATCGGGGTTGGGTTTTCGTCGCTTGGCAACGACGTTGTAAGACAAGCCGCGCCCCCCTGTGTTTGCTTGCCATCGCGGTTGGGTTTTCGTCGCTTGGCAGAGATGTTGTAGGACAAGCCGATCACTTCGTGAGCTCGACAACCAGGTTACCGCCTTTTTTTTTTCCTTTGTTTTTTTTTTGCGGTAACCATGAATGGTGTCGCGTAAATTATGTTGTGCGGCCTCACTCCGCGCAAGGGGGATAATCGCACCACGTTGTGTTAAAATGGTCAAGCGCCCTCGAGGCAATTACAAAGTGCTTACAACTGTCTCTGGAAGTGAAAGCACCAGAAAATAAATTAATTCATACGCAGCTGTCATNATTAAGTCATGCGCAGCTGTCATACGTACGCAAGGAAGTAAGCACAAGATGCCGAAAACCCTTAAGCAGGATGCAGCGCACCCTTCATGCGACTCGCCGAATACCTCACCACTCTTCGTGCTTGGTGATGTGAGAGCCTGGTCCGGTGAGAACCCGGCGCGCTCCGTCCCGGCTTTGTAGGGATGCGAGGTCAATNGCATTGCTCTGCCTGCAATATTTCTTCCTGAGTCTCGAGGGAGCGATCGCTTTGAACCCAGCCGTAGGTTACAACAATGGTACAGCAATTGATATCCCAGGACCGGCATGTGAAATCCGGCTTTCCAGTAGCAGCACCAGAAACGTTTTAACAATTTTCCACTACCGATGCCATTGTGGTGCTACGGATGCTTCCAGCTTTGAACTAGCAGCCACAGAAACTTTTTCACAATTCCCGTTGTCGATGCCGTCGTTGTGATGCTACGAACGCTTCCGCTTCCCGGTCAGAGCCTTAACCGAGGTGTGGTGAAAAGGAGTCGGGTTGTACCCAGAGGGGTGGGTGTCGTTGCGACTCGTAGCACACTTGGTGCGCGTGCTGTTGACATTGCTGTTGCTGGTTCTGCGCTTCTTGATCTTCATGGTAGCCGCTGCTGCGCTCTCTGTGCTGCTGCCGGTGCCCTCTTCTTTTTTCTCATTGGTGGTGGGCGTCGTATCGGGCGTCGCACTCTCCGGCTCCCTAGACCTTTCTCTCTCGACCGTCCCACCTCCTTGCTCTGCGCCCCCTGCCGCAACGCGGTAGGTGTTGTTAAACGACACCTCCCCACCGTGGCCTTTTTCAAGGGAAATCACCGTCTCGTGTTCGGCTCCGATCTCTTGCTTGGCGGCGGTAAGCGCGGCCGTGGGCGGCGCTGCTGAAGGCCTCGTTTTCTCCCGGGAGGGGTCCGGGAATGGTCAAGGCGGGCCATGCCCATTGGGTCGTCCATGTGAAGCAGACGCACCCCGGAGCGTTGCTGCTGTTCGTGCCGCCGGCCTCCGCCTTGCGCACTCGTGGATCCACCTGTGTGGCCCTCGGTGTTGATAGCTTCCGAGGCACGGCACCGGCGATGGCGGAGGACTCGTGCTGCGTGTGGACCCTGAAGAAGAAATTTTTGCCGGGGGTTTCGACCACGGAGGTAGAGTTAGAATCCGGTGTTGAGGTGAACAACGTCGTGGTAGACGGGCGGCGGTAGTGGATCGACATCGACAGGGGCACATAGTGACTGGGGTGCACGGAGGGGTCTTCTCATGATTGATGAGGTGGAGGAATCGCCCTGAAACGCTCCGTGGCTTCCCTCTCTGTGCAGAACCGCTACAGCTACATTCACGAAAGGCCGTCCTCGAAAGGAGAGCGCCGCGACTCCCGCCCGCTCTCCGAAACCTCACGTCCGTCGCTTCAGGGCAACGCCAACGCACAGCTAACGGTATCTTACCGGGTCCGATAGTTCCACACGCGCGGGTGGCACCAAGGACAGTATTTTGGTTGTTGGCCTGTCATGATTGGACCATTTTCCAACGCTGCTTGACCGTTTGATCGAGTAATTCTCCTCTCCTTAAAGCTACCATCTCGAGCAAGGTCACGTTTTTCGGGTCGAGGCCAGCTGTAGACTACGGCAGTACCTCGGTATGGGTCGAAGCTGATCGACTGAGAGCTGCCAAGCAAAACACAACAAAACACGTAAGTATGTGTCCCTACCTGCGGTGAGGGTGTGCTGTCCTGGCAGCACCGCTGTACGCCGCCGGAGACGCCGACTGGGGGCGGCTCCGGTAGGCCTTCCCTTTGCCTTTCCTCTTCATCAAGGCTACCCTTTCCCATTCGTCCTCAAAGTCTCCCACTTCTTCTGACGGTGCTGTCCGTAGAGACGGAGAGCCTAGAGGGGAAGGGGTCGCCGGGTTGCGCCGCTTGGTTGGACCCGCGGGTGTTCCATCCTCCGGGGAGGCTTCGAAGACCCGGTCTTGGTCGTTGAGCCTCTCCCCGTCGACACGCCGGAGAGGACCCCGCAGCTGCTCCGTGGTTCCGGGATGGTAAGCGTTGGGCGGGATGCTGCTCTCCTCCTTCGCGCCGCTGGTGTCGGCGTAGCGGAGAGCTCGAGGAATACGGGCAACGCGCCAAGCGCCGCGGGTAGACGCAGTGGAGATTCCTGCATCCCTCGACCGGGAGTACGGGGGGAGGCGATTGCGGTTGGGGTCGACTGCCCCATCTTGCTGGATGTAGGACCCGCCACCGCTGCCGTTTCTCCTCGCGGCGACAACGGCTCTGCTTTGAATAGTGGTGGTGGTGGCGGCGAAGCTCGAGGTTTTGGTGAGAATCTTGGGACGGGCGTAACCATCGTTCTGGGCGTCGCAGCGCGTGCCCCCCGCTTCGCGCACGTCGCAGACGACCCGCTGCTCCTCCCCCCGGGCAGCTAGCTTAGCAGCCTGGTGCACTCCGGAGGCACACACTGCGCCCTCCGATTGGGAGAACGTGAGCGAGATGACGCAATAAAATGATTGAAGTTGGGGCCCGTGTGTTTTCCGCTGCGTGGCTGAGAAACCGGTGTTGCCTACACCGGGTGCAAGATCGTTATTTTTTGTGCGGAGGGATTAGTTCCAGCTTGATCGTGTGTGGGTTCACCCGTGTACCGAGACTACGCCTTTAGATCGAGTGAGAATTCAGCATACCACGTGAAAATAGCGGAGATTCGCCTGTCACGCGTGCCCGGTTCGTGAGAATGAGGAGACCGTTCAGATGGAACAGCGCGCGTCTAGCGCTTGATGTCGAATTGAACCGACGTGTCCCGCCCTCCACGCAAAACATGCGACATCACGATATAGTGTTTCAGCGTCAAACGGAAGAAACCATGATCCCAACATTGGCACCGTAACCAAATGACCAGACAGGTAGCCCTTCAAGAGTTTTTCTAACGAAGCGTTTCACACTCAGAGAAAACGACCAGCACTGCTATGCACAAGACATCCAGCACGCGCACTCACTTGTTGGTGGTGAGCGTGTGTGTGTGTGTTTTCGTCCTATTTATTATGGCGACGGTCCACCCATTTTTCGTGGTGAGACGTGTACTACACATTTCAGCGTATGTAGAGTACTACACTTTTCAGTGTATTTTTTCGTACAACAACCATCCAGGGTCACACAGGAGGGGGTAAACACCAGGGCTTACTTTCTTCTTTTCATTTCTTTTCATGCCCCTTTCAAGGAGTGGTGCTGTGGGCGGTGGCTTGCTCCTAGAGATGGATGAAGGTTCTGTCGTTGACACGCTTGTCCACGACCACGTTAAGATGGGAAAGTTGCTTGTTGTTGCTGAGAGACGATCAGCAAAGGTCTGGGATGAAGTGGGGATCCAACTTCATCTCAGGGGGTACACAGAGTAGACAATTCTAAGGGGGTAGGGGTCAGAAGGGAAAAACCTCCTGACCGACCCGCATCCTATCAAGAATAAGATGTACCCTTTTCATGCTAGCAGTCACACTCCTTAACACTAGCCCACCCTGAATATCATATATGCAGATTTTATACTCAAATCAATGCTCAAATCCTAGTCTTAAGCATAATTAAGATTTTAGCTGATGATTTATTATCATGAATGGAAGATATGACTCTTCACAAAACATCCAAGAGGAGGGTGAGTTGCAGAAATATCCCGAATCAATCCCCCACACCATCATTGAGATGAAGAATGCGAACGATCACGAGACGGAACATCGACATCTCAATGACAACGCTTGAAGGGATAAAGCTACGAAGAATATATACTGCGGCACAGCACGCTATCATCCTGAACAGACGACGACAGGGAAAAAAATAATCAATATCCAGACGCCACACACCACTCTTTTCTGCGCACCCGCGCGTATCACCGCTGGAGGAATGAGGGTGACTCCCCGAGCGAGTCTAAAATACGGTGACGAAACTCAAAACCCAAACAAATTTCCGAACGAATACGGCCTTTGATACTGGACGCGACGTAAAGGGGAAACTCAACGCAATCTAGGGCAGGAGAAAAGGACGACAGGCAAAGGCACGGAGAACAATGGCCAGCGTGCCAGGGTATCCAACTCGGATAAGGAGACGGCAGGGGTAGGACCTATTGACGACCAAGGATGCAAAGCACAAGCGATTGATGCAAGAGAGNGAAACTCAACGCAATCTAGGGCAGGAGAAAAGGACGACAGGCAAAGGCACGGAGAACAATGGCCAGCGTGCCAGGGTATCCAACTCGGATAAGGAGACGGCAGGGGTAGGACCTATTGACGACCAAGGATGCAAAGCACAAGCGATTGATGCAAGAGAGGCGGTCGACGAACTGTGCCATGGCTCGCTGGCGATACGCATCATTCCAAGACATAACACGGAAAGTCGTAGAGATTCACACAACAAGACGACGACTCAGGGGCGCTACTGTGATGAAGGCGTCGCCCGAAGGTGGCGATGATGGAGACGAAGCAGAACGAAGTGTGGGTGACGACGAAAATCCATGGGAGAAGGCGACGCCACGGGATGGAATCCCCAAGCACGAAGCGTATGCGACACCTCTGCGGTACGATGGAACTAAAACAAAAAACATTTAAGACAAAATTAGTTGGCAAACAGGCGAACCAGGAAACGAGGGGAGCTCGGTGTCCAAGTGTCCCGAGGCAAACATCACCGACGAAACTTGGGGAACTCTTTTTCCAAGTGTTCAGAGGCAGACAACACCGACGAAACTTCGGAGGGAGCTTGTTGAGAGAACCAAAGACCAACAACAACAAAAAAAATTGAAGCAAAGGCGAGAGAGAACGGACATCCAGGTCGCGGCAGTTCACTGATTCAGGTGAATTCAGGCAACAAGGAAGAAGGATCACTCGACACTGCGTGTCTTGAGGCGGCGTTGCCCCAGCGTCCAAAACAAAATGAGCCAACGAAAGAAACAAGACAAGACAGAAAAACAAACAAAACAAAAAAAACAAAACGGAAGGTGACAGAGAAAAAAAACAAAAAACAAAAGCAAACCGTCGGCGAGAAGGATGGCACAAACGACCAAAATAGGCCGATTGGTATATCAAAACGACGACGCTAAGAAGAAACGGCGGGAACAGCCGACGGTAAGGAGTCAGCAAGGAGCGGAGTGCGACCACGGTTGTCGCCCAGAGGGCGCGAACGATGTTTCTCTTAACACCATGATCCACAGACGGCGTCCAAGGCAGTGGAGTAGAGATGCGCAGGCAGAGGCAGAACGTTTGGGCCTGGGTCATCCAAAAATCGAACGATGTACGAGCCGCCCTGATGAGCACCAATGCGTGCGGTCCACCACAATCCATCCCGGGCCTTGTACCTCAGCCGCGCGCCAACAGGGAGGGGCGAAGTGCTGAAACGGCGAAGCCAAGTCGCATTAAGCAAAAGATCAGCCCCAGGAGGCAAATAGCGTTCTCCACGATTCCGGGCTAGCTCCCGCTGTGCCGCGCGAGTCCGAGCCACTCGATATGTACGGTTACCCTGCTTGCTTTGGCAGGCCTCCCGGGACCAGTACAAGAGGATGTGTCGACGGAATAGATCAAGGTCGGATTCCCGTTCCCATGAAGGAGTAGTCAGGCCTAACCAAGGCGCCTGGTACAGGCCAGCGAGAACGCCGCTACGGCCCCGCACCAGTTGATGTCCCGAGATGTA
>CACKRE030005116.1:0-13093 GCA_902602495.3 Ectocarpus sp. CCAP 1310/34
TAATGTTGTTGTGTTGCCTACTGAAAGGCACCGGAAGGGCACTGATCAAACGAGTAGGACATTGTTAGATTGCCGATCGCTCGGGGTGAGGCATTCGTGGTACCAGAGAGAGAGAGAGAGAGAGAGAGAGAGAGAGAGAGAAGAGATCGGAAGAGNTGTATCCCCGGCCCCGGCCACGGCACATGCCCTATTTGCTCGTGCTGGCTGCGCGCAACTCCGCGGGCGCTGCTCGCAACGTATGTGTGCGGCCAGTCAGACTTCTTCGTCCCCCTTTCTATTTCCAAATTTCGGACTATTGGTGTGAACAGCTTTTTGTGCCTCCCGGAAGAGCCACAGTAACTCCCGTCACAAAAGGGTTCAAAAGGGTTAACGCGAGCGGGTCGACTGTATATTACAGAAAGGCGGGGTGCCGGCAGGAAGATCCCCTCCTTCCTGGAGAATAACGGTGTTGTTGTATTGTGTGTTTTCGTCCTAATTACTATGGCGACAGTCCCCCCATTTTTCGTGGTGAGACGTGCACTACACTTTTCAGTGTATTTTTCGTACAACTACAACCATCCAGGGTCACACAGAAGGGGGTAAACACCAGGGCTTCTTTCTTCTTTCTATTTCTTTTCATGCCCCACCTTCCTCCTGCGGTGCGTGCTGAATTTTATTTTTATCGGGAGAAGGGTCCAGCCGTCCCTTTCCCTCGTCAACGGTGCTAACGTCGAAGTTTGGTACTCACGAGAGCTTGTCAGCTATATTTCGCTTTCACCCGCACATTTCGTGAATTTTTCACCCCATGGGGGTTCGAACTCACGACCTCTGCAACTAGCGGATCACGAGGATACCACTAGACCACCGGGGCGACCGGTTCACGTAGCCTCGCTCCAACAACAGCGAGCGGTACTCCAACATAGCATACATGTTTGTTTGTGTATAGTCTAGACTATAGACTATATCTACACTACGGATCCACGTCTCATGAACAAAATGCGCTCGCTTGAGGAGTAGTCTAGAAACTTGCCGAACGGCTATAATATGTATACTGCTGTCAAGATAACAACCACAACTGCTGCGTAGACTACAGCAGTGAATTCAGTTACGACCCCCCAAGAGTTACAACAACAGCATCAGATGTATGGAGTACGTAGTAGGGTGGGTGTAGTCCACCTGCTTACGGATATTTCAAAGGCGAAGGCCAATCAAACAGCAACCAATCGAACAACACCAAACCTGATAGAAACGTTGTCTTATACACTTCAGCATAATGATGCGTCATATACAAATGCACACCCTACCGCCGAGATGCTTTCTCACGGTGGATATGGCGTGTGGTAAGTGGATGAGGAGGCCAAGGATGGTAAAAAGGACGCCTCTTCAGCGCTGTCGAAAGTGTTCTGTTTCGAAAACAATTCGAAGTTGAACAAAGGACCCTTGTTGACAGTCCCGTCCAAGATTTCCGAAGGGCTTCGGGTCTTCCAGCTTGTTCTGCGGGGAGGTCGAACGGATCTTTCCTCCGGTGTTCACGGAGCAAAATTTTTTATACGTTGTGATTTTTTTGGTGCCCAGCAGACCATCGAAACGCGCCTTGGCGTTTTTGTCACAACCACACCTGCGTTTCTAAATTCTACGCCCTCAACCTCTCCCGCCCTCGCGAAGACAGCAGTCGTGCTGGCCGGAACAGCGAGCGAACCACTGGGAGCACCGATCGGAGACAGCTCACGAACCCTAGACGCGAGGAACGCGAGAGAAAGAGCGGCGGCACAAGAGTTCGGCAACCCCTCCCGCTGCTGCTTCGTTTCAAAACAGAATCGGTGGTGTGATTTTCGGTTCGGAAAAGCAGGCGAAAACACGACAGAGAGGGAGCTGGGAGCGCGTTCTTTGTCCATCATGATCGGCAAAGCCTTCGGGATCGCGGTAGCATTAGCAGCGATAGCCGCGCCACGGGCCCGGGCAGAGCAGATCCTCGTGGCTAGCCTGGTCGACGACATCACGTACGCCGACATCGTGCCTTCCGGCACGTGCGCGGACGGGTGCGTCCGCTACGAACAAGCCGTGGCTCACGTCACCGGCACCCCGGACCAACTAGACTGCGACTTGCAGACCGTCTCGCCTTTTGACTCGTCCACGCCCGAGCCGGGGCTGCTGAGGGCGCTGATATACTGGTGAGTGCCCTCCTGCTGCTGCTGCTGCTGCTGCTGCTGCTGCTGCTGCTGCTGCTGCTGCTGCTGCTGCTGCATGCCTTGTGTGTGATAGATCGACTGACAAGAGGTTTGCAGAAACTCGCACACGCTTGCCAGGTCATCCTTTCTCCGCCTCTCGGCAGAGGCTCCGGTTGTGGCTCACCTTTTGCCGCTGCGGCGTGTTCGGAGCCGACAGCGCCAGGTTTGTGGCCACGACGACCCGATAGATCACCAGCCTCTTAAGATGAGTCGTGCCACACTCCCCGCAAGGAGTACACGCCGACTGCGGCTCTGCTTGTTGTTGGTGTTTTTCGTGTAAATTATCCGTGCTTCTTGTACGTTCATAAATGGGCCGGCCCTGTTCTCGCATATACTTCATCTCAAAAAGACACGACACCCCTTTGAACGCACACATGAAAAAAACAGTGAGGACAGCAGCGGCACCCTCATCGAGCAGGGCACCAGACCCTGCGTGTTCGACGTCTGCGTCGATTTCTCGTGGAGCTCCGGGGACGGTGATGGCGACGGGGAGCTCACCTACGAAGTGCGGGTGGAACGCGATTCCAAGCCTAGCGCGCCGCACACCATCTACGTCGACCTTTCGGTGGCCATCGACCCCACCTCCACCAACACAAACGCAGACTCGTGCCAGTACAACGGCACCTGCGAGGTGCAGACGTGCGAGGCGCCGAACGCCTACGGAGCCGTGGTGAGTGTGTGTGATGGGCGCGGACATCCTGCGTGTATTTTTGGTTTGAGGTTTGACACCCTCTCTCTCTCTGCGCGTGCTGCTGAGGAACAAAGCAGCGTCTCTTAGTCCAGAGCGAGCACACCACCAGTGATACGATTTAGTCTAGCGCATTCTTTTCTTTTTGGCTGTCGGAGACCTACATATTATACATACATCATGAGAGGCCGTTTTTCGACGTTGTTGGTTGACGGTATTATTTGTTGCGAATCTCTTCCTTCTTGTATAGTTCCATGTTCCAGCCTACTGCTGTACTACTTGTGACGTGCGTGGGCAAGACGCATTTTTTTTTGACATGTGGTATGCATATGAATTTCGTACGCATTTATGCGGCCCATCAAGAACACACATGCCGAAGAGATAATACGTATTCACAGCCAAAAGTCCGACACACATCGACGAACCTTGGGGAGATGCAGGGTTACGAGCTCTGCGTGTGGCCCTCGCTGATGATGGCGGTTAAGTCGTCGGATGGAAGTGAAAATCCACCCGTACACAGGCATACACGCCTCTCTTATTTGGTCCGTTTCTTGCAACCACCGCACGAGAGGAAGTGAGCTGTCTGTTATATTATGTGAGATGATGAGTGGGTTGGTTGAAAAACATCCGTTGGTGCGGGAGGTGCGCCTTGCCGTATGACGTACTTGACGGTAACGCGGCGGACTAACTAGTTAGATCCCGAGTACGTGGATTCTGCGTGCTCTTCGGCGAGCATGCCTGATGGCCCCGTGGCCGAAACAAATTGCTCACAAATGGTATACAGACACACGCTACAGGGAGGAGGCATCATGGTACAGCAGCGGACACACCTTTCCAGGATTCCTCGCCGATTGCTCCGTCCTCTCACACAGACCCGCGAGAGGCTGGTGTGCATGTGCATAAAGTGTTTCCACAGCAAGCGTGTGTTCGGCAGGAAATGCAGCTGTACACCGCTGCTCCGGCCGCTGAAGCGTGTACAACACACGTCTCGGTTGTGGTTGGTACATGTTGTCTATTTGCTGCTGTATATTGAATGGAGTCATGATTTCTACTCTAGTCCGCCGCAACACCTCTTCGGGACATCGTAGAGGCTGCTGCTGCGCGATTTCCAACCCCCGAGCTGCTGCTGCTGCTGCTGCTGCTGCTGCTGCCTCCACGGACGTGGAAAAACATCCTCTGGGCACGTTCTGACGCCCGTAACGCGACCTTACTGGAGGCAACGTTGTGCGTAGCCTCTGTATGTTGTGGTGGGGTCGGACTGCTGTCGGCGCACACAATGCGTAGTAAGGGCGATAATTTCCACCGTATTGTCCTCGTGCAGAACTGCACGTCTGTATGCTTCTCAAAACAAGACACAGCGGAGGAGGGACCAAACGGGGGTACACTGAGGGACAAAATTGTTCGGAGAGGATTGAATTGTGTGCTTAAAGTGTTCCGGGTGGTGGCGTTGTACTGGCATCAGGACAATCCTGGGCGCTTTCGTTTCATCGCTTCTGTAGCTCTGCTGCAGCTGTACCGGACGGCGCTTGCGCAAGAGAGCCTGCATCCCCCCCGACAAAACTCTTGGGGCACGGAACCGTAAACTTTGGGGTCACCGAACAGAACTTGCGAAGAGCCGGTCAAACTTCTCTCTCTCTTGTTGCCTTGTGCAAGCCACAAACAATACGCATGTGCAGCCCCGATTGCTGCAGACCCTAATGGTTGGGGGCGGAGTTTGCGGCATACTCAAGGTACAGCAGCACTACAGAAGTGTCGTGTATTGCAGGTTGATACGTTCAACCAAAGATGCGATTGTTCCGATTCCCGAAGCGGGAGCGGTGGTGGGAGAGCGGGTAGTATGCGCAGAATATATGTTGCATGCGGTAGCGTAGAGACAGCAGCAGCTCTCACGGCTCCCTGGACCCCACGAGTATTATTCACAAATGCCTCATCGGTCGTCCTGGGCATGACTCTCCTTCAAGCCCAGAGACTGCCATGTGGTCTTCTTGTTTGTTTCGTGTCTTCAGGCACGTGCGAGCGTTGAGTGTGAACACCGCCAAGCCACGCCCGGCACCAGGGGGGGGGCGGGGGGACAGGGGATAGGTGGCGTGTACGTTGGCACAATCCGGGCCCCGGGGTGCCGCAGGCAGGGAGAAAATAGCCGCATTGTTGCTGCTACGAATGTGTGCAGAGACAGAAGCAATGTCCGAGTTTTCCACCGCAAAAAATGGTTCCATTGCACGTTCCATGCTTTCAACGGTTGTAATGGATGGGACGGGACGATGCCGTTAACGAGTGCGTCCGGCAAGATTGTAAATGCTACTCACAACTCACAACCTTCAACAACACCGAACGCAAGAAGAACGAGCGGAAGTCAAAGTCGAAAGTCTAAGTCAAGTCAACAACCCAGCTTTCAAACGTACTAGAATAAGAGCACGAACCCTACATCCTCAATCCTCGTCCTCAACTGATGGTAAATTCACATCAGACTACCAAGCAACTACCCATTCACCCATCCTCGCCAACGCCTCCTGGGGGGGCGTGGTGGTCGACAGCGGGTCGAGCGTCATCTCTGCTTTGAGGAGATCCATCATTTTTTCCGCTGAACTTTGCAGGGAGGCACTTCCGTATGTCCTTCCCGTCGATGTTGGGGATGTCCTTGTACTCGGGAATAAACGACTAGTTTCCTTTGAGGAACATCACGATTTCCAGCCAGTAGTGTCTACTCGATTGCGGTTCCCTACACAGAATAGACCGCTGTGGCTGAAGTCTCTCTCGACCTGAGCGGCAGAGGCTTGACTGCCGAATGTTTGCTGCCCCACATACTTGAGTGAGGGGAATGAACGTCTCCCTATGGTGTTCCAGTAGTTGAGGGCTTCGCTGGGCGGCAACTGGAAGGGTGAAGGACACGGAAGGGCCGCAGGATCGGGAGGATTTGTGTTGTTGGTGTTGTTCAAATTCGCAGCTTGCGACAACACATGGACAAAATTAACAATAATAAAAATGCCAAACAGCAACACGCACACGTACAATAGTCTAGTCGTTGTTGTGCTCACGTCAGTTGACGTAATGAAGACTCCCTTGTACCGCATGACCTCGCTCGAGACCTCTCCCTCCACCAAGTCCGCATCTCTTCGCTGCTTTGGGGGGCGACTTCGTTGCGACCGAAAACTGCGAAGGCGTCGTCGCGATTCTTGCGACGAGATGGGCCCGCGGCGCTAGTGCGGGCGCACTTCGAAGGACCTCCCCCCCCGCCCTCACCGCCACTCGCGGCCCGACTCTGCGCTGTGTTCACGGCTGCGACGGCTCGCTTCTTGATTTCGGCCCAAGCTCCATCCAGCTTCTCTTGCACCTCTTTGTCCAGCGTAGGGGCCGTCACGCACGACCCGGAGGGCAAGTACCCGCCCTTCTCTCCTGTAAGCTTCATCGCGGAAAGGCAGTTCAGTTCCCCTCACAGAACGGTGGTGTCAGGAGGCAGGCAGCATCGCATAACACCGAGGGGTCCAGGGTAGATGTGTCCCACACACGACCGTAGAACCTCGTCACGAGCGCGCGGCAGAGTTCGTTGCGCGCCTTGTGTGCCACGGGGTGCAAGTCGTCGTGTGCTACCATCTTGTGCGGCAGAGCTTTATTCTGTTCCTTGCGGTCCTGGAGGCCGTCTTCTCCAAGCGGCGGAATGTCGAAGACCTTGAGTTCCTCCGACGGGTCCAGCACTCGCATCTTCAGCATGCCAAACTTATTGTAGATGTCCGCCAGCATCGGCGCACCCCCGTGCTGGCGATCACGCGTGATGGAGGAAAGCGGCTGCAGCAAGTAGAGCTAAAGGATGTAGTCCTTGTTGTCGCCCTCTTCGAGTGGAAACGTTTTCCCCGTGTCGCTGTAGAGCTTCCTCAGGACGTGCCACAAGCGGATGACGCGCTCCAGTGTGCGAACCAGGGTGAGCCACCGTTGAGGAGCATGGTTGGGGATCGTCAAGACCTCGCCCAACACGTCCACCTGAAGGTCGTCGAACTTAGCCTTGAAGTTGGAAGACCTGTCGAGTGTCCCGACCAGATTGATGAGCTTCTTGAGCATGTCGCGCGCTGGGGTTCTTGGACTTGTGAGGGTCGACGTGGGTGCCAAAGCCGTCCTCGGCGGCCTTGACCATCAGGTGGCAAAAACACGAGTTCCACAGAACCCAAACTGCGGGTGGAGGTCGTTGACGCTCACAGACTTGACGTCCGATCCACTGTCCGTAGTACCCGACGCGAGGTCCGATGGGCGCAGGCCGAACTCGTGCAGGATAGCCTTGACGATCTCGAGAAGCACCTCCGAGGGGTTCGCCTCTCCCAGAGCGTCTTGGGAGGATTGGTAGCGCTTGATCGGGGCGAAAGCACGGGAACAGAAATGGAGGTGACAGAAAGGAGGGTGCATTCAAGCTTTCTGTGAGGTGTTGGGGTCAGACAATATAGCCGTGGTCAGTGCTCAAGGAAACAAAAATCAATTAATTTCACGTCCGTTGCGATCTCTCCGTGAAAAACAAAGTGCAAAGACAGAAGGCATGAATAAACAATAAACAAACCCATACAACAAAACTCCAGTAGAGACCCCTACTAAACCCATGTGTACAAAGAAGGAAGTACGCGCCACACGTGTTTCAACAGAAGCAAGTCTTGAAGTTTTACGTCCGAAACGCCACATGCAGATATATCCGGTACATGGAATCCGGAAATATGACCAACAAGAAATTGGTATATCGTTCGCTCCCCCTGCCCATGGGGTGCCCAGAGGGCGCAACATACTCTCCTCTTGAGTTTCTTCACAACTGCACTCGGCAACTGCAGGCACCGCCAACACCAGGCCGGTTCATGTACTCACAGAGAGCAGGGTGTGCTTCATCTCGAAGTTGGCAGTCACCTGGAAAAGATGAACAGTGAGGAACTTGCGCCCCGATCCTTTGTCAGTCCAGATGTCGATCATGTGGTGAAGAATGGGCAGAGGTGCATTCTTCACTTCCTCCGACATGTTGCTCATGACTGCCTGCGGTGAAACGGCGGTGTTGTGAGTATGGAAAACAAACACAGCAGTTTTGCTATCAGACCAAACGAAACGGATACGTCAAGCGTTGTGTTTGCTTGCTGTACTGTATCGGTAACTTGAACGACAGCAAGAACTGAAGCTTAAAAATCAAACTTCGCCGTAGAGGGGGTAACACCTTTCACCAACTTAAATTTTTCAACTTTTCACCTTCTTGGTGGCGGTGTACATCTCGACGAGGAGGTGTTTCACTCCGCAGGCAGCTCTTGGTACGACGTGTTTCCTGCAGCGGTCGCCATCATCTCCCATCTCCCCGCTGGAGAAGAAGGAAAATGGCAGCATGTTTTCGACAAGCCTCGCCGCCTGCAGTTCCTTTACCCTGGAGTACCACAGACACAGTACACGTAGAGGTCGCAAAGCGAACACACCGACACCGGCGACAAGGGACAGATCAGACTGTGCGTGGGTATCCCACTCTTGTCCTTGTGGTAGATATAGGCATGTTGATATGTAACTTCAACGGACTGGCTGTGCCGAGTGTCTTTTTGTTTTGTTTTTAATTCAGTACTACCCTCGATATTGCCTTACTTCACACCTTCGGGCTAAGGTTTTTGGCGTTGGAGCCCGAAGGTGTGAAGTAGGCAATATCGAGGGTAGTACTGAATTGAAAACAAAACAAAAATTCGGCCTGCGCCCATCGGACCTCGCGTCGGGTACTACGGACAGTGGATAGCAGTACGCTTCGTACGGCTCTCGGTACTGTACTAAGCGAAATAGTACGTTTAGTACAGCTTTCATTACTGTACTCAAAATAACAGTACGTTAAGTACAGTACTCCATACTATACTAGGCTGAGTACAGTACTCAGCCCTCCCATACTACAGCTGTACTGTACTGGGACATTCGTACGGGTTTCGATACTGTACTAAGCATACTGGTACTGTACTAAAGAGAACCTTGGTCCAGTTTCCAAGGCTGAACAGGGAGGAATCCTCGCGGGTCCCTTCCTGCTGGAAACCGTTCGGCACTTGGATCGACTCGATGGCATTCTTCGTAACCTCCGGTACGACTTACTCCGCTCCGCCCAGGGTCAAGACCGGTTCGGGTTCGTTGTCGCTCACCGACTGCGAATCTCCTCCACGCGCGGAGCCCACCACCACCTAGGCTTGGTCTTGTTGCGCCTCTTGTTGTAAGGAACCCGCTGCGGGACCACCCGCACCGGGAGGTGCGGCGGAACCACTACTTGCTTCACTCATTGCTGCCACCTCCTCTGGGCCACTACGCCAGCCTCCAGTACCCTCAGTACGCGAGCACGCCAGTTTTTGAGTATTTTGGCAGCTCGGAGCAGGAGCGGGACTGGTAGTACAGCTGTGGTACTGAGAGTAGTACTGTGGCGTACGCGTACTGTTACTTGAGTATGGTATAGAGAGCCGTACTAAACCCATAGTACAGTAGTATTGAAAGCTGTACTACATAAACTATTGCACTTGGTACAGCACCGAGAGCCTTACTAAACCCCAAGTACAGTACAGTACAGTTTTGTGGGTCAAATACTGTACTATCTCCAGTGCAGTACCGGCCGAAAACCCGTACTAATCCTTAAGTACAGTATCGAAAGCTGTACTAAACCCCCAGTACAGTGCAGTACGGCCCTGTACTTACTGAAATACTGGAAAGACTTTTAGTACGTACTAAACCAAAGGGAACCTTGCAATTTATGTGTTGAAAATACCCCAACTCCTGGGTGGCTGGGTGGATTCCTACGACCTTTCAGGTGATGCGTATTCCCATGAGTCGATGCACTAAAATTTGCTGCGGCGACGTGTAGACAGCAACAAGCCGCCTCTCGAGGACGCGTGGTCAATGGTCTAACCGCTGAAAGATCAATTATTTTCTATAGATCCAGATGGATTCGTTGGGTGATGCTGACAAAATAAAAAACATGAAAGTACCCCTTCTCTTTTGTCGGTTTTCGAAACCCAGATTTCCATGACGGATGAGTACGGCGACGGCTGGGTGGGCGGAGTAGACGGGTACTACAACACGTGGCAGCTTACGGACCTGACCACGGATACTGTCTGGTCCAAAGGCACTCTCGCCGATAACCACGAAAGGTGTGTGGAGCGTGAATGACGTTATTGGTCAGGGAGATTTTTTCCGAAGGGGCCATAGAAGCCAGCGCTGACTGGTCTAATGGTTTCATTTCGGCTTCTATTGGGCGCGAACAAGACAAGGCTGATAAGGAGCGTACTGGCAGTTAGTCGCGGAATAAGTGTTTCGACCTGGTGTTGTTGTTGCTGTTGCTGCTCGTTAGCGGTGTGTACGTACTATAATAGTATCATCTCCCGGGACGTCAAGCTCGCCGGATGTCAACACGATATGTGTGTGTGTGTGTGTGTGTGCAGCTTAAGCACGAGCAAAGAAGAATAATTCAAGAAACGTAGTGAGGCGGGAAGGAGAGACGTTAGGTGTTGCGTTTTCGCAGTGGAAGTAGATAGCATGACAAGAGGAGATACGGGGTGTGCGCATGTGAAGAGTTTCGTCGCACCGCAGCCACAACCAAGACAAGACCTCGTTGACGTCTGATTTTGATTTCACGCTGAACCGACACACTTTTTTTTTTGGTCCACGTCCCTTTCCGACGCCGACGTTGATACCGACGCAAAACCAGTGCCACGATCAAGGAGTGCCTAGCTGACGGCGAGTACATGTTCAATACCACCGCCACCTCGGCCTTCGCCGACGACATGGGATGGGGCATCTGCGACAACTACGGTGCCGCGGGTGAGCGTAGACGAAAAACGAGACACAACACAGATGTCTTTGTCTCTCCGTCTACTCGTGTAGGTGTCGGGGAAACAACCTTGGCAGACAGCGCGCAAGCATACGGGCAAGTTATCGTAACTGCTCTCTTGTGCCTCTCGCTGTCTGTGCGGAGCGTCAGACAGTAAGCGCATTCACACAGAGAATGAGGTCGCTTTCCCCGACACCCACTTTTTGTGGTTTGACGGAGTAGCAACCGCACTAGAATAGGTTGGCCTGAGTGCAGTCATCCCTTGGTTCTGGACCCCATTGTTGAGGACACTCCCCCGTTTAACCCCCTTACCACGCACTGAAAATTCGGCGTTCCTGCGAGATTTCTGAAATGTAAGAAAAAGAGCGACCGACGCCTGCTGATTGGATGGTGCAGACAGTTCCATCCCTGGGTGCAAGTGCAAAGCTGCCTTCCCGCTTGAGCCGTCTGTTTTCGATAATGCCTATCAATTGTCCCCTCGGTTATCGAGGGGACGTTTGATAGGGATTAAAGACAGCAACTGGCGGGAGCGTAGTATACGGGGCACGAAAAGGAGGTCTTAAGACGTTTCTCTCAGGGGGAAAGCGAGACCTTCCAACCCAAGCCCTAGGTTGCCCGGTGCCTCCTATCAACGGTGGGCTAGGTACCTCTTCCGTGCTTGCCCCTGGTAGCGCTTTCCACCCATGGATAGACGCGGTGCAACTTCGCTGTTGAACCCGCGGCGTAATCGCCCCGCGATTCGATCTGTTCATTACCCTTGTACTCCTTCACTCTACAAAGCATCCATACGAAACTAGAGTCGTCCCCGTGTACCCTGGCACCCCCCTGGTCAAGTAGTTCGAAGGAGGAGACAATCATGCCATTTTTGTCGAAGTGAAGCAGGCGAAGAAGATGGGGACGAAAAGTGTCTCCACAAGGCGATGTAGCCCTGAAGGTGTCAAGGGACAAAAAATTTTTCACAGGCATGGTGGCTCGCAGAACGTATGACACATGGAGGGGTATCAACCTTAAGGACTCCTTTTTAAACGAAAATGCATACTCCCTACATACCTCAAAGACGAAAAATAAGGGTTAAGCCGTCTCGACTGGTTGTGTTGCTGGGAGTCGATAGCTCGCGGTGGATGATGCTCCCTTTCTACAGTAACCTCACCACGCGCAGCAGACTCAAGACGCGGAGTTTAAGATTAACGTTGTTTGCTTTCCGTGGTTGCTGCTGAAGGTGAAGGCGTGCGTCGAGTCGTTGTTGACCTGCTGGTTGTTTGCTGGCGGAGAAAAAAACATTCGTACGCGGGCTCTCCGTACGCCACGCCCATACCAATCACGCGCTGAACAGATTTCACCCACACGCGCTCTCCGAAACAAGTCGCGCACGTGCATAAATTACGATGCACGCGACCCGAATAGAAAGTACAAGGATCAATAGAATACGACCCCCAAACCAAGGACGGGCAAATTTCACTCGCTCGCGTTCTCCGCATGTAAGGCACGCACGCAGCAGAATTTTAAAGATACACGCACCTAAATTGTGAATTAGACATTTCTAACGGCATTAAATCCCGACGTGATCGCAGGGGAGGGGCTCAAGTTCACGGTGCTGAACGGCGCCTGCGACGGCGAGTCGGCAGAGCTTATCGCGCGCGCGACCGCAGAAGAGACTTCGGACGCTGGGGACTCGTACTGCGTCCTGCCGGCGCCGGAGAGCGACGAGGACTACCGCACCTCGACCTGCACCGCTCTGTCTTCGGGCATGAAGATCGACGGAGTCGGGCTGTTCTACGACGACCGGTGCAATAGCGCCGACTATTCGGGGTGCTTCGCCCGGTCGATCCCGGCGTGCAGGCTTTGCTTCTGGGACAAGGACCTCTGGATGTCGCGGTTTCCTAACTCCCGCGTGCCGGACTGGGAGCTGTGCCCGTGCTGCGTGGCGGACACACTGGGCATCGACTGCGCGAGCGGTGGGGGCGGGGGAACCGACGACGGGGTTATAATCGGAATCAGCGTGGGGATCGCGGGAGTCATCGCCATCGCGTGCTGCCTGTCGTGCGCCTTCGGGCCGACTATCGTCCGCTTCGTAAGTGCCATCACGGCTGCTGCTGCCGCTGCCGCGCCTATCCCGCTTCGTTGCTGCAGGGGTAGCTGCTGCTGCTTCGAAGCTGTTAGAATGATTGATTTGTTGGTTAGTCTGTTGCGGTCGCTTGCAGTTGGGAACAGGAGAGCGGGGTGGGCGTGCCCGGTTCTCCAAGGGTTGGCACGGTCCGCTGCGCGTCCGCGTACTACAACACCACGATGTCCCGAATACTCACATAGCACAGTAGTTGACCCGTTTTTCACCCTGTTCTCGAGAGACACGTGTGCAGAGGGGGCGGCGGCTGCGGTTGTTTTTGTCCCCCCCCCCCCCGTTTCTCTTAC
>CACKRE030005116.1:56846-67776 GCA_902602495.3 Ectocarpus sp. CCAP 1310/34
CCCCCCCCCCCTACGGGGATTGTTGCTTGTGGGCCAGGCGTCTTGGTTCGGCGGGAGTCTTTCTTTTCACGGATTGCTAAACGATGCCCTTCTGCTGCTGTGCGCTCATGTAGCTATCGAGGGTGTAGGAACCCGTCACGGGTGCCCGTGGACTTTCTGACGGTTTCTCCTTCTTGGAAGGGGTGCAAGTCGCTTGGAGCTGTAGCCAGAGACGCCCACACCACCCACACCAAAAGGGAGTCCGGCTCGAATCAACCGAGAAATGGCGGGCTTCTACGTTACGCGAAAGGTTGGGCAAGTCCGGGACAAGCCTACCTGGCAGTAGGGAAGGCTGAAAAAAAAATGCCCACATTCCATTCTTGGGGGCCAAAAAGGTTTTTGGAGCCAAAACCGGCGCCAGGGGGGCAGCCGTTCCGTTGACTACGATCAGCATTCATTCACCAACCTCCAACAACGCTCATTCAACCTGATATCGCACCAAGCGACTGCTATAGGGAGGACAGCAAGCGCGCGCGTATGCACAAGGTCGTTCGCCAAAGCCCCGCGCGCTGGTAAAGCTCACAGCACTCAGACGTACGCCTTCGTCCTCGCCGTAGTGGGACCTCCCCGTGTATCGGCCCCTCGACGCGCGCTACGATCGCTACTCTTGGCGCCTCACGGCCTCCAGCAAACACAGGTTGGTTGATGGCAAATAATCCGGGTGGCACTCCTGAGATGACGACAACAAGCGCGCGAAGGAATAATGAGCCACAGCGACAACACGGGAGTTACCACATCTCGTCGAAGCGGGGAGGGGGTTACTATGGTGCGGTGAGAGGCAGCGGTCCGGAGCGACCTTGAAAGCCCTCTGAGCAAGGATGGGTATCGTCATGGTCTGCCGAGCAATCCCCAGAATATCTCACAGCAGCAACGGTGCAAAGAGAGAAGGGAGGGAGGGTGGAGGGGGGCAGACAGACAGGCACACAGAATAGACAGATGGACAGACGTACAGCGGGAGAACGACAGATATCGAGACAAACACACGGCACAATCTGACCTCCGGTGGTATCTCCCGGACACGGAAACATGCACCTAGCTCCTCCAGCAGCGCCCTCCCTGTCCTCTCGCTCCTCCACTGGTACGCCAACAACACTCGCCGCCCGGCCGATGGTCTTGACCGCCCGACCGACCTCGCAGCACGACCGCCGCCTTCGCACTTCTGAGGAACGGCACCGCTCCCGAACCTGGCCGCCAAGCCAGTCTCATTCCGCTGCTCTTCTTGGGTTCCGTTTGCCGCGGCCGGTGAAAGCGGCGCCGGCGATGCGTCGACGCCACCGCTAGGCCACCCCGCCGTAAGGCGCTCAAGGGTGCGAACGAGAGGGGTGACGAGGTCGTCAAGCCAGACCACGTCGGCCGCCAGGATGAGGTCGAACGCCTCCTTGTCTTTTTGGTGGGTGGCAGCGGGGGGGTGGCGATTTTTTGCAAACGGTGGCAAATGCAGGAGATGAGCTCCATCCATCACGTTTGAATGTTGTTTCACTACCTCACGCGCTTAACGTTGGCAACAAAATCGTCCAAAAAATCTTTGATGTGGTTTTCATGTGGTGGTGGTGGTTGTTGTTGTTCGAGCGATATACTGAGAGGGTTAACCGCTGTCTCGCACCGGGTGTGCAGCGCCTCCGCAGCTACGCTGGGCCTCATTTCTGGAACGGCATTAGCCTGATCTCAAAGGGCTCAACGAAGGTCAAGAACCGGTGGTCACTCACTCTCCATCGGCCTACCGCCGGGACCAAAAACTAAACAAACAAGGATTCAAGCTTCACCGCTCAGCTCCCTTGGCAGCGGACGACACCAGTCGAGCTCCATCGAGCTGACCTCCGCGCCGACGGCCTCAAGTGACGACGAGTTCAGGGAGATGTTCGCACGCGCATTGGTCAGGGCGTACTCGAGGTCCGTCAGGACAACGGCAACTTGTGGAGGGGGCGATGCACATTGGGCAACGCCCTCGTCGTTTTCCCCTTCCAAAGGGTTACCCCGGCGACAGGGGGAAGGGGGGGGGGGGGGGNGGGGGGGGGGGGGGGGGGGGGGGG
Source organism: Ectocarpus sp. CCAP 1310/34 (assembly GCA_902602495.3). NCBI lineage: Eukaryota > Phaeophyceae > Ectocarpales > Ectocarpaceae > Ectocarpus > Ectocarpus sp. CCAP 1310/34. Next base: position 58,916 of record CACKRE030005116.1, read on the forward strand.
GGGGGGGGGGGGGGGGGGGGGGGGGGGGGGGGGGGGGGGGGGGGGGGGGGGGGGGGGGGGGGGGGGGGGGGGTTGACTTCGCCGTTGTCGTCTCCGGTTGTACCGCTGTGCCGTCTCCCAAACGCAAACGCCGCGGCAAGGCCCGCAAGACCGGTGCCACTGCCGAGCTCTAAGACGCGAATAGGTGCCGTCCTCGCGCTGTTGCTGCTGCTGCTGCAGCTGCTGCAGCTGATGTTGCTGTTGGTGCTCCTGCAGCCGCTGCAGCTACCGTTGTTGATGTTGACGTCGGCAGAATCGACGACTGTGACGCTGCTTCCGTCTCCGGCACCCTCGGGATGAAGGCAAGACGGTTGGGTTGAAAGGCAGGGCTGTTGTTCGCGGAAGTCGCGCCGCATGGCCACCGCTCGGTGTTCAAGGTACTTGGCCAGCAGCACCGCGCCATCCTGACATGAGACGATAGGCATACAGAGGACACCACGCACGGGTGGGTACGGGGTTAGTTTATTCGGGCTTTACACATCGCTTCATCCTTCACGGGGAAACGCCGTGTCTAACATGAGCAGAAAAAACTTGAAAACATGCTTGGTGGCTAAGATATCAGAATGTCCGGTTTGGATTCGTTGGAGTTGCCTCCAAAACAAACAACGATCGAAACTACCACGAACTTTCTGCTACGTGTGCCGCCCGTTGGGTACATGCCTCCAGTCGCAAGGCACTTCGTCACCTATAGAAAAATCTTGCCCGAAAAAAATAACGGCCTCGATAACCATAACCCCCCTTCCTCACCCAAGTGAACAGCCCAGTGCCCTCGCTCGAGTTGGATACGTCCCTGATCGCCACTCGGCGCCCGCAGATCTGCAACCCCTCTTCACCCTCGCCCCGCAAGTCTTTATCAAATCGCCTCCATGGAAGTGCCAACATTTCCCCAGGTGCAACGGAGTCGAGGCTTGACTCATCTTCCGGCAGCGGGATCCCGTCAACTGTGGTGGACGCTCCTGTTACAGCGGTGCCATCAAAGGGTGGATTTCTCCTCGCTTGCCCGGAAGCGAGCGAAGCCGATAGGTTCTTGCTGCTGTTGCCGTCGCTGGAAGAAGGGTCTTTAGTCGCTGTTCGTCGGCAGCGAGTTGCGGTCGCTTGGGGCTTTGCGAAGACGTTTACGCGAACCCTGCAGTTTCTGGGAATGGTTTCAGATGGCGTTGAAACTGACAGCGATGTCCACCCTGGTGTTGAAACAAGAAAATGTTTTTTGATCACGTCCAGGAACGTCATTTGTGAGGTGATGTTGGTGAAGAAGGAAGGCACGCGCGTTCACTTGAAATGGTCCGTTGGGGTTTTCGACCCAATCCCTCGCGGATACAGAAAACTGACGTTGGTTGCAATCGAGGCCGATCAAAGAGAGTCATGCTGGGTCCTACCTCAGCCAGCACGCTCAATTCAAAGCGATGTTACAGCATAAGGCTCACCTCCTCTCGCAGGGTCGTGTACCTCCACCGAGTACAAGTCAACATCTTGCTGGTCCCCACTGGCTCTCTCACAAGCCGGGGCTGCTGTCGTTGGTGTGCTCCCTGCGGCAGCCTGGACGTGTGTTTGCAAGAAGGAAAGCAAGTCCTGGGCGACGCCAGCGGTGTTGTCGCCGAGGTTATCGCGCCATCTCCACCTCAGCCGCTCTTGCTCTGTGAGCATCCACAACAAAAAGACGCCCGGTTACGCTCCCATATGATCCGTTCTGGAGGGAACAAGATTGGTCTTTGCTAGAGCTGTCCACAACCCATTCGACTTTGCACTCCGACCTGGTGTACCAGAAATTGGAGCCGCTCCCAGCCGGAGTAACCGGAACGGGAAATTTCGTTACGTTTCCTTCAAGCGCAATCATTAGGTTGGCTCTAGCTGCTATTGCCCGTGCGCGCTCTTCCGGTACAGGCATTGTCGAGACACGCCGAGAGCAGAGCGTCCACCGAGGACATATTTTCCAAGAAGCACTTTTTCCGCTACTGTACCTGACGCGCCCTGGCGATCGATCTCAACCACGAAGGTATGAAACCTCTGAATAACAGCACCCTCTTTGCTATTCGCCACTCCAACCTCTGCCACCATCTCCCTGTACCACGGGAGGGTGCACTGAAGATGCACAAAGTTGAACCTGAAAACGCGGCGGGACAAGCCATGGGGCGGTGAGCATTTCGTCCCCTCTTCCCTACCTATGATGAAGCGCATCACTGGAAACCCTCTTGTCCGCGATTCCAGCGAGTGCGCCGGCTGCGCAATTCGGCTGTCACACACAATCTTGTGTCATGGTGCTCGCTACGATACGGGGAAGAGGGTCTCTCCTGGCCCGCCGGGCGGTGCTGGTCGCCAGCGGCGCCGCTCGCACGAGCAACGCGGTCGCGGTGTTGCCCCGGCGGTTGTTGAGCAACATGCCACCTAACCCCCCCTCAATGAAGACCAAGGAGAGGTCTGAGTTCCGGGAAGCGAAGTTGCCGGTGGACAACATCGAGTTCAAGGAGAATGGGCTGCTGACGACAATAGACAGGCTCGCGAACATCATGTTCATGGCGGAGATCTTCCGCGCGTTGTGGCTCAGCGCCGAGGTGCGTGTGTTCCCGTCATGGTCAAAAGTATCATCATCATGCACTCTCCTTTGAGCTCGCAAGTCCCACGTACATCAGACGCTGTACCCTACAGGCCTCGCCCCGCCCGCTGATGCAGACTGACTGTGGGCACCGTGCGAAGTGTATTGCTCAGTTGGCGTGTGCTTCATTTTGTGTTTTGGCTGTGAGGTACAGCGTTCTCGTCTTGACGATGCCCGTGGTTGTGTCCCCTACAGAAATGCTGATTGAAAACCGTAAATACGCCGCCTTTGCGTGAGAAATGTCTGAAATAGAGCGAAACAGCAGTGTATAGTATCAACGCACACCACTATTAATAGCCCAATCAGATTGGCTTTGACTGAACAGTGTGAATCACACCAGAGTTGCGCATGTGTTTGCGGTACCGGCAATGCCTCAAGCCCATTGGAACCAAGTACTCGTATCCTAACTTACCCACACCCGACGGGAGCGTGCGCTGCCGACGCCTCTTTTCGCATGCACTGCTGTGTCCACCCTGTTGTTGTTGTTGTTGTTGTCTTCACATTAAAAACCATCCCGGTCTCTCTATCCAGTACCTCCTTCTGTCTCAATCTCTCCGTACTAATCCATCACTTGACTCGGCCAATTTCCGTGGTCACAGGCTAACGTACCTAGAAAAGGTATACCAAAATAAAATGGACCCCAAGGGTCAGCAGAGCGATAAAATACAAGAAAACAAAATATAATCAGAAACAAATAAAATAAAATAAAATAAATAATTAGACTAGTGGAACGGCCGCACCACCAGCCTGGGGGGGTAGCCTCCCACTACATGGAGGCAGGTCGACGGCCAAAGGAAGGGGCGGGGGTACGTGCCAGTAACAACCCTGGGTGTTGTCTTAATTGTCCGCACATTTCCAATGAAGCACGATGGGGGTGACCCACCAATCGGTTTTTCAACGACATTTGTAACGGGTTCGCCAACCACTTTTTCAATTTTTTTCCTAAATTTATGGGAAATTTGCTGCTTTGACACCTCTAACCGTGTCCACCCTGGGTGTTGTCTTGTCCGCACGTTTCCAATGAAGCACGATGAGGGTGACCCACCAATCGTTTTTTCGACGACATGTGCGACGGGTTCGTCAACCCCAACACCTGGCCGCCAACCGCGCGGTTGTGCACCCATGTTTTGTAGTGCTCTCCTCTTTCCCAACAGGCTTTTCGTTGTGAACCCGATGTTGTCGTCGACGCGTGTTCTTTCGCAACCAACAGGTGTTCTTCAAGCCTAAGGTGACCATCAACTACCCCTTCGAGAAGGGTCCGCTAAGCCCTCGCTTCCGCGGGGAACACGCCCTGAGACGCTACCCCAGCGGGGAGGAGCGCTGCATTTCGTGCAAGCTGTGCGAAGCCATCTGCCCCGCTCAGGTAGGGGGTGTACTCTCATGTTTTGCAAACCTTTGTTGCGGTTAGACCATTGACCACGCGTACTCGAGAGGACGGAGCATCAGGTGGGTGGGTGGGGGGGGGGTGTACTCATAGTCGTGCATGCCGTAGTCGTTAGACCATTGACCTCGCATCCCTACAAAGCCGGGACGGAGCACGCCGGGTTCTCACCGGACCAGGCTCTCAGGTGGGTGGGGGGTGCTGTTTTTTGGCTTGCTCCTGCGTTGGTTGTGAGCAGGGAGCAGGCGGTGCATTTTTTCTGTTTGCGAGCGTTACTGTTTATCATGTTCTCAACCGGGTGCCGTCCGTGCCCATCATGCGTGCTGCGAAATCCATTCCTTGAAGGCGATCACGATCGAGGCGGAGCAGCGAGAGGACGGTAGCCGTAAGACCACGCGCTACGACATCGACATGACCAAGTGCATCTACTGCGGCTTCTGCCAGGCGAGCTAAAGCCCCGCAGATTGCACCTCTCTCATTTTCTTTGTTCTCTGACGTGGCCCTTCCACGCGCAAATCGCACTTTTGCAGCGGCTATTTCGCCTTGAGCGTGCGTCGGCAGCCTGGGTGGATTGCGAACGCCACCTTCGATTTCCTGCGTTGAGTGGTTGTTGTCGAGCGAACGCGCAAATTCTTGGGCTCGGGGGTCTCGCTGGTATGCTGTAGGTACTTTTTCGCTTTTGGTGACATCACTATATTAATACTGCATCCCATACCACTCCAAACCCAACGCTTGCCCTTTCGCCATTCTTGTGCGTTCGACGAGAGCAGGAAGCGTGCCCCGTCGACGCAATCGTAGAGGGCCCCAACTACGAGTTCGCCACCGAAACCCACGAGGAACTGCTTTACGACAAGGAAAAGCTCTTGGCCAACGGCGACCGGTGGGAGGTGGCTATCGCGCAGAACCTGGCTGCTGACCACCCCTACCGCTAACACAAGCATGGCGGGCGTTCAGAGCGCATGGAAACAGGAGAGCGGAAGATTATGCGGCGCAACCTGCTCCGCAATGTCTTAATGAGGAACAGGGGGGGGGGGGCGCGGGTGGGTACGATCGGTTGTTTCAAGTCTATTCCGCCGCCCTTTTGAGGCTGCTTTTCGGGGGGCAGGGTCTCCAGAGTTGTGGTGCACCCGATGCGGTCGGTGCTGGGGACCATGGCTCTCGTGAAACGGGCCTGAAATTAGGGCGCTCTTGGTTTGGCTGCGGGTAGATGGCCGCTTGGAGGCCTCTGACGCAGCGAATGCAGGACGGAAGTTTCAAAGAAAGGGGGAGGGGGGGAAGGAGCGCGATTTCGCTGTATGTTCTTGCTGAGCGGGCGAGAGAGGGCAGAGCGCGAGAGAAGATCTTTTCCGTGGACATGCATGCTCGAAGCGTGCCGGTTGTTCTTGTTGGAAAAATATCAGAAAAATATTGCATGTTGGGGGTCGGAGATCTGGCAGGCTGTCCTGCCATCATCCGGTGTGTTCTTTTGAGCAGTGTTTTTGTGTTGCAAGACGAGGTTTGTGTTAACGCTGCACCGCTCAGGGGATCGCGTGGCGTGGATCGTGTGGGTGGTGGCATCCTCAACACGTAAGCCATCCGTGAGGAAACGAAGCAGTTAATGTTGTTAAACCTGATCTTCAAGGGCTTGGGGGAGATTTTGACGCCTTACGCCCTGGGCACAACGGTGGCTAACGGCACAGTCGGTGCATGACATTACACCGCACCTCAGGCGCGGTGGATGTTCTGTGCTTCCTGTCCATCCTTGTGCCGCCGTTCGTGCTGACTTTATCGAAATGCCTCGGGGTGTGGAAGAGGGTCTCTAAAATCGAATGTTGAGATCCCCCCCGTTGTGCTGTTCCTCTCGTGTATGGACTCCTTCAAGTATCGCCGAGCTACATGTACGATGTTTCGTCCACATCGTCTGCATGGATAGCCACTCTATATGTTCCTGGCATCGCGGCTGCAGCACTCCAGCACATCCACCAAACCTGCGTTGTCCGCCTACTATTTCTACGGCCGTTAGACTACGCACATGCAGAGGATGGTGTAGCTCAACTGATCATGACTTGAAAACGAAAGGTCGGCAGGCCGACGATTGATTTGCTTACTACGACGTTGACCTTGATATATGCACTTTACACGTTGATCCTCTGCTGGGTATCCTCAAATTCCACAACGCAATCACTGAAAGACCACCCGTTCGGGATAAAACCACAGTCGAAGGGATGATTGAAAACAGTGAGGAGGTTGGGAGGAGAACCTGCTGCACTGACAGGCTTTAGGGCTTCCGATGCACAAAAAACTGTGGCGTCGTCAGTTCAAGGCACATGCGGCGAGATTACAAGGCTTGACGCATGCCATGACCCTTCCCCCGCCGAACCTGTTCCAGAAGCACAGAGAAGACGATGCCCTCTGTTGGAAAGCGCGTTGCTAGGCCAAGGAGACGCCCGATCGACTCTTCGCTGGCCGTGGCAGCCGTCGGTGCGCTGTCGGCAGCGCTGGCTGTCGCATTCACCACGCCTCCAGCAGCAGTCCCGCGGCATCATCATCATGATCGATGCCCACACAACATCAGCGGCGGGCCTCGCAGCAGCGGCAGCAACCGCCTTCGACCACAGCGCCAGCGCCAGCATCACGCGTGCCACGTGAGTCGAGGCGAGCCTCACTCCTCTCCAGGCTCCGAGTTACCAGCAGCAGTATTAGGGGTTGGAGGCGGTCGAAGAAGAGCGAGAGTACGGCAACGACGGTCGGCGAGTTATGGCAACACGGGAGGGAGGACGGTTGCAGGTGCACCACGCTGGGCGGTGGTAGCGCCTGACGGCAGCAGGCCAGAGTGGTACCTGTGCGGTTCAGGCTCTGGGGAAGCCACTGCTGTGGCTGATGAGGAGGAGGTTCGCTTAGAGGAACAGCAAGAGGGCGGCGAGTCGACCACGCGCGCGTTTCGCCATAGAGAGGACTCGTTCCAGCGGCATAGCAGGCGGCGACAGGAGGAGGAGCAGGGCGCCGCTGAGACCTCTGCCGCGGAAGCTAAGGAGAAGGATGGGGGCGGCGTGAAGAAGAAGAGGCGAAGGCCGCCGGCCTACTGGTCCAATGATGAGAACCTTAGGAAAGAGGTGGTGAAGTTCTGGGCCGACCTCGGAGTGGCCTCTGACAAGGTGGGTTGGGTGGGCCGCGCAACGGCTACATGTGCTGCTACAACACCAGCGGTTAGTCTACTTGTAGCATGCCAGTCGGCGTCGTTGCTGCCACCACGCCGACCATGGTGCCCGAGGATGTGCTGCTGTAGCATACCACGAGTTAAATCGTCGGCGTGCCGAGACTACCTTACTGCTGCCCTGTACAGATCGTCTTTCATTGTACTCGCAGAGCCGCAAGTTTGCTCCCAACGAAGTTGTTGCCGAGCGCTACTGTGTGGTGTCAAGCGTTTCCGTCCTCTGCCCTACTTTCAAGCACGACTCCAAACGAAACGGAACAGCAAACTGGCATAAGTACCTCTTATGTCTCTATGTTTAGCAGTCCCGAAACCACATCAAAGAGTACGTCTTTTGCTGAGCGGTGGTGCCGCCGTAGGATTGTTGCCGCGTTCCTGCTGTAGCTTTGTACGCACTGCCGTCGTACCACCCGCTGTTGACCCTACTTGGTTTCTTAGGGCAGAATGTCACCCAGGCTTTCTTCCTACCGTATGCATACGCTCCGGCGTGGAAAAGCCAATGAACACGACACAACATCAAGCCCCAACTGCCTCCTCCCTAAATCGCTAGGTTCGGGCTACCCACGAATCCTCCACGGCGTGGCAGTAGGGAGCCAACTTTCTATCCGGAATCCCCTCGCATTTTTGTGCGCGGAGCAAACGCGGGCTCGTACGCTCCTGCGGTATCGCGATGCCCCCCTGGCTTCTGAGTTGCGCCAACAACCTCAATCATACTCGACAGCAGCCCCCCCCGGCTCCCTCGCTGTCGCGTTCATGCTACATAAACATGCGCGTTGTGACCCACCCACGCAACCAAAACGCCCTTTTCTCTTATCCTCGCGGCAAGAGAGACGCAATCTGATCCGCATACGCTCCCGCTTGTTTGTTTGTATTGCTACCCTGCGCGCGTGCGACAGATACCCAACCAGACCCTCATGCACTTCTTCAGGGCCCACGCCCTCAAGTACGGCGTCGCCTTGCGCGGCGGCGTGGACGACTGCGCCGAGTGGCTGAACGTGGAAGCCATTCCCGGGAAGTGGAGCCTGGCGCTCCTGGAACGCGAGGTGGCTCAACTGCTCGAAGAAGGAAAGCTCGGCAGCAAGAGCGTCGCATGTGCGTGTGTCGTGTTGTTGTTGGTTAGGGTTGATTGTTGTTGGTTAGGGTTAGCTGGTGGTGTTGACGGCTTTGTGGCAGTGGTGAGACGTTTTTCCTCAGAGAGAAAGGCGCTTGGACCGACCGCGCACAGACTTGAGTTCGAGCGGTTGGGTGTTTCAACTCATCTTTTTTTACGGAAACACAAAGTTTGCTAAGAAACCCATGTTCCCAAGGGGAGCAACGGCTGCGCTGCGGACAGACAAGATGTCCCCACACCCCATTGTTCTTGTGACATCATGGCGTGCAATACAATCCATACTACGGGTTCTTGCACGTTTTGAGGCAAGCCATGAGCGCCCGCGACGACACCATGCATTTGGGGTGCGTAACCCCTTTTCAGATACTTTTAAGAACGTGGTTAGGTGAGGTGTATGGCATCCTGTGTTGTCAACGAAACGATGCATGTGTCATCCGGCGCATTTTCTCGACTGTTCTAAGCAGCTGGCTTTGTTGTGCAGGCAAGTCATCGAAGTTGCCGATATATCACAACTAAGGAATCTGCCTGTCTAAGCGACCCCCCCCCCCCC
>CACKRE030005117.1:0-21675 GCA_902602495.3 Ectocarpus sp. CCAP 1310/34
GGCTTGTTTTACAACGTCGTTGCCAAGCGACGAAAAACCCAACCCCGATGGCAAACACCAGGGGGGGGCGGCGGCTTGTTTCACAACGTCGTTGCCAAGCGAGGAAAACCCAACCCCGATGACAAACACCGGGGGGGGTAGGAATCACCGGATTGTGCGCTGTGCATATACATGCATACAGAAAAGATCATCTGCCGTGTGTGCCCACCCTCTCGCACCTTGTGGCTAGCTCAAACCAGGCAGATAGAGATCACTTACCCGCGAGAGCTCGTCCTGCCTCCCAGACTCGAAGGCCTACCTAACGGGGGCAGCCAGGGTGGGGGGGGGTCCATGCGTGCCTAATCAGAAGAGAGGAAAGAGACGAGTCACCAACGAACGAAGCCACGTAAGGAGGGGGCGGAGGCGGCAGGGGAGGTCTACTCGCTGCTGGCCGACAGCGAGCACTGTTGTATCGTCAACAAGGCACCATGTTGATCAAATTCTAACGAGCCGAAAATCTCCATTTTGGTGCTGTGGAAGTATGAAACTTGTTTGAGTAGTTGGTCTGTGACCACCAAAGGTCGGAGTCAGCTACTTAAACCGGCACGGATGGTACAAGGTGTGGAGTAGAGACCGGAACGGTATTGACGTCAAGGTAACAACAACAACAGCAACAACAAAAGCAGACGAATGTACTTGAGAGGGGGGATACGCCAGCCATATACACTGGAAATGTGCGGACACCCAACCATCATCGCGGGAATCACTGCTCGATTATTATGCGCAACAATGCGCGCCTGTCAACCCGGGAGCAACAAGAAGGGGGGGGGTACGCAAATAAAAAACTCCATGGCAGGTCCCACGGACCATGTGTTGCACCACCCGTAATGAGAGAAAAATGACGAGCGTGGTAAGAACAGTGTGAACGGGAAAAAAGCTGCTGCGCGCGTAAGCTTTCAGTCGCGACAACTTCAGGCAGAGACTCCCAAAACCCCCTGCTAACGCAGATGATCTTACAAGCGTTCCACACACAGCGCATCCGGGGCGGACTTCACAATGAAAGAAAAAGAAAAAACAGCAAGGACATTTACAAGCCAGGGCCGTGGGACCTACCCACCAACTGCAAAACACACAACTCCCGAAAAAAATCCCACCTCGTTGTCCCGGTTGGCCACTCGGAACGAAAAGAACGCACCGCCTTCCTCTTCCTGGAAACCCTTGGCAGAGCAATCACTGCCGGTGCTGAAGCCGTCGCAGAGTGCGGCGCGGCGAGGGAACCAGAACGATTCGAACGCTGTCTCGTCGCTGTGCCCCCCCCCCCCCNCCCCCGGAGCGAAGACACGCACGCCATCCTGGCCAGTAGGAGACCCTCGGCGGGCTCGTCTCCTGCCGTCTCGACTGCCTCTAGAAGAACCTGTCGTACCGCCGCCGCAGCCGTGTTTCGTATTGCTATTTGGTAGTCAGAGCTCACAGCAGGTCTGTCTGGCCAAAGAAGAACACCGGTTTCTTGTTCAAAGCGTGCTGTAGCGTAGTGCATGGGGGAGGCCGACGTTGATTGGAAGTGGCCTTGTCGAGGGTACCCAAGAAGCTAGCCGCAGGATGACGTAGTCCACCCACAAGAGGATGGGTTAAAACCACTAGATGACGGCGAACGACCACGAACATGCATTCCAAACATTTTTTCACACAGTTTTTTTAACAAGCTTGACGCTTTGACCCTCGCAGTGCATCCGTAATCCAGAACAGTCGCGCTCGGGGTTCACGCCGGTTGGGTTTCCAGGCCGCCGACTTTCACTCCAAGCGTTTGCACGCAAACGTGAAAGAAGCTGTTCGAACGCAGAGGTGGGTGCAATAGGGCCCACGGCGCCAAGGACTTGACCACCTTCTTCAATATTTTCTTGCAAACAGGGTTCTTTTTAAATTTCAGAGAGTACGTTTTTTGGATCTACGGACGACAGTAGAAACGGGGGGTTTCGTACCCCTAACCCTGACCCCCAACCCCCCCGACTATCACCAAGCTTTATGCCTTCGCGAGGGCTACTGCAAGGAGGTTGGCATCACATCAAGCACGACAATCTCTCGTTTCACGTGATTTCTCGCACCTTGGTGACCCGGGAGACGTACTCCAAGCGAGGAGGAAACTCCGCCGCGATTGGACAGTCAAGCAGCTCCGCCGCAACCCTCTCCTGAAAACCAAGGGAGGTCCACAACGACGACGACGACGGAAGTCCAGTTTCGTCCTCCCTCCGGCTTTCTGCCGCGGAAGCTTTGAGCTCCCCCACGAGCGCATCCAGAGGAGCCTTGCACGCGAGGAGGGGTTGGGGCACCGCAGAATCATTCGCAAGTTGATAGGGGGAAGTGTGATGCACATGTCGTGTGTGTGTCTCCAGTCTCCATCATCGGCAGCGCTAACTGGCTTACCGGTGAAGACCGTGTGCCTTTTTGCTTTGTTCTTTAGGCGGCTGGATTCGAGAAACAACCTCCGAGCTCACAGCTATGGGGTACCACGACAAGATAAGAAAACAACAATTTGTTCCCGTTCCATACCCTCGGGGTGCGAGAAGGGCTGCCCTATTCAGCCTACAGCAGTACTTGTAGCCGCTACAATTTTTAGTTGGGCGATACTGCGCACGATGATGTGTTGAGGTAAAAAATATGACCAAGCACTGCAGGTGTCGCACGTTTTCCTTAAGATGATTGATCACGAAGGGTTGGCTGACTGCGATTGTTTCGCCGCGGACGAACATGCTTATCAGCGCTGCTCCATAGATACAGTAGACAAACATGTACGCGTCATGTTTCTCGCGAGAGTGGGTTGGGGGGGGGGCGTACTCTTGTGTGTGGCATGCCTTAGCGGTTAGACCATTGACCACGCGTCCTCGAGAGGACGGAGCATTGTTCCCACAGGACCGATCACCGATGGCCCATTGTTCCTTCCTGCTTTGCCAAAGGTGTCAAAAAATGTCTTCCCTAGTCTGTCTATCCTAACGATATCCCTTCCCGCCTTTTCAACCCACCTCCTATGCCCCAGTACAGCTACCGTCCTTTCCTCTCTATTCCATGNNNNCTTCCCGCCTTTTCAACCCACCTCCTATGCCCCAGTACAGCTACCGTCCTTTCCTCTCTATTCCATGCCTCAAACATCTCCCTGTACCTCCCATCATTTTTCCCAGCCCAGTCACGTACACTCCCTCTCCCCTTCGTACAACTGACATTCCGCGAGTACATGAACACGGTCTTTGCATTCGAAGCCGTGATCACATTTGAACATGTCGTCTTCGTCGTCTACCGTCCCCTGTCTTCGTCGCCGTTCTCGAAGGCCTATGTCCCCGGTCCTGAACTTTAGGGCTAGATCGCCTTTTGGGGACACTTTTTGTCCCCATCTTCCTCACCTGCTTTACCTCGCTGAGAATGGCATGATTGTCTCCTCCTTTGAACTATAATACTTGACCAGGGGGGTGCCAGGGTACACGGGGAATACTCTAGTTTCGTGTGGATGCATTGTGGATTGGAGGAGTATAAGGGTTAGGCCCTTCCCCCGCCGGCGATCGCCGAAAACACCGATTTCTGAAAAATGTCGCCGAAAAACAGCTGTAAAAAAAATCGCCGGAAAAAAAAAAAAAATCGCCGTTTCTGAAGGGGGCTCCGCCGAATCGAAAATTGATGGCGCCTATTGTCGCCGATTGAATTCACGTTGCCCCCTGTACCTTCTTCGTAGCTCTATACCAGCTGCACAGCTTCACACACGGCTGGACGGCGGTGCTATGTCGTCGCCTCGTAGCGGTTTGGAAGCCTACTCTATAAGTTGTTGTTGTTGTTGACTTCACATTAAACCGTATGCCAGTTGCTAAATGCCAAAATCTAGCAAAGACTCTCAGCCCGTGGTCACGAAAGTGCTAGAGCCATCTGAGGATCTAAAGAACACGCACACGTAGCAAGAAAAAGGTATCCAAGAGCCCGAAGAGGTACTACTACACCTATATATAATCCCTGCAGCACCGTACGCGTGCCCAAAACTGAACTACACGTCCGTCTCACCGTTCGACTACAGCAACATCACCCCCTACCTGTCCCACTCTGTACCAAAACGAATGATTGCCGACTACAGCATACTTGCTGTCTGAAGTGCTGTCTGTACAAAAACACCATGGTNCCCAACTACACCACCACGCGCATGCCTCGCGGCGGATATGCGCAGCAGCAAGAAGGTTTCGGTCATCCCTTGAGGGTGAATCTAGCCCTGCTCGCCAGAAAGACCCCCCCCTTCACTACAACCCATGTCTAAGCAAAAGCTTGTCGAGGAGCGAGGGGAAGAAGGGAGAGTAAGTAGGCGGGATAATAGCAGTGAAAGCGAAGGGGATTCGGACAATGAGGAGCAATTTGTCCGCCAAAAGACAAGTGCCGCGGCTGCCACCAGCGGCGACAACGGCAGCGGCAGCGGCAGCGGCGGCAGCGACGGCAGCGGCAGCAGCGGCAGCGGCAGCGGCAGAGCCGCACCACCTGCTTCCGGTGCAAGAGCTTCGCCGCGGGTCTCTTATGCTGGTTCAGCTTCTTCTAGCAGCAGTGCCTCTGCACGACAAGAGAGCGTGTACAGAGACCGTATTTGCGCTTCCGCACTGCTCAAGTACAACAGGGGCAGGGTCCAAAGTAGCTCAGAAGAGAAGGAGGGAAGCGCCGCAGATGCCAATAACGGCGGCGGTATCGACGAAAGCGATGAAGGCAGCGACTGAAGACCTGTGATTTGTAAATTTCATGCCCATGTCTTTATTGTGTCGTAGGTCGTAGGAGTAAAAGATTTTTTTGCCCCCAAGTCGCGCGTCATCCTATCCTATTTCAGAAATTTTTCGATGTTGAGTGCAGGTTCGGAATATTGCATGCTGTCATGCTGTCTCTAGCAAAGAAGTGAAAGGGCAAATTACTTCGTTCGCTATCGCCGGCAGGTGACCTCTGCAGCAGTCCAACCGTCGACAGTCTCGCGACCCGCTCGTTTGTGTGTACTACAAGTACATGTATGCGTCGCGAAAGTCGCTTCCATGAAGTCGCTGAAGTTAAAAATGGCGAAAGGTAGCAGCCGAAGAAAATCNGTGAAAGGGCAAATTACTTCGTTCGCTATCGCCGGCAGGTGACCTCTGCAGCAGTCCAACCGTCGACAGTCTCGCGACCCGCTCGTTTGTGTGTACTACAAGTACATGTATGCGTCGCGAAAGTCGCTTCCATGAAGTCGCTGAAGTTAAAAATGGCGAAAGGTAGCAGCCGAAGAAAATCGCCGAAAATCGCCGAAAATGAAACAGGACTCGCCGAAAAAACATACTGAATCGCCGAATGTCGCCGAAAAGGTTTTTCTTCCATCAGTAGTATTTGCCGAAAAAAATCGTGAAACGCCGAAAAAAAAAAAATCGCCGGCGGGGGAAGGGCCTAATAAGGGTAATGAACAGATCGAATCGCGGGGCGATTACGCCGCGGTTTCAACAGCGAAGTTGCACCGCGTCTGTCTACCCTTGGGTGGAAAGCGCTACTAGGGGCAAGCGCGGAATAAGTACCTAGCCCACCGTTGATAGGAGGCACCCGGCAACCTGGGGCTTGGGTTAGAAGGTCTCGCTTTCCCTCGAGATTAATATCTTAAAATCCTCCTATTCGTGCCCCATTTACCACGCTCCCGCCAGTGTTATCTATTATCCCTATCAAACGTCCCCTCGATCGTCGAGGGGACAATTGATAGGGATTATTGACAAGAGACGGCTCAAGTGGGAAGGCAGCTTTGCACTTGCACCCAGGGATGGAACTGCTGTGTGCACCATCCAATCAGCAGGCGTCGTTCGCTCTTGTTCTTACATTTCAGTAATTTCGAAAGAACGCCGAGTTTTCTGTGCGTGGTAAGGGGGTTAAGCTTTGTACCTACATCCATTGGTTCATGTAGGTAATCCTCGAGCCCAATTCCTTCTTTCAACATTCTGTACACTTCTAGACCCTCCTTATCCTCGGATTCTTTCCAAAGATTCTGTTCCCTCTCGGCACAACAGATATCTTCTCCTTGAACCCCTGTAGACCCTCGGTTTCCAGGGTTTCATCTTCGTCGATTTCGCACCCCTTCCACACGTCCTCTACAACCTTGACCCAATCCGTGGGTTGTCTCCCCCTCTTTTTGTTTGCCAACTTCGCCTCCCATACTATTCTCGGCAACCTCTCCTCTCCCATCCCGCACATGCGATACTGCCATGTCAGCTTCTGTTCCCCACCGCAGGGATTGGATCCCCAATATGCCCCGAGGGTTGGGGGGGAGGGGTTGTGAACACAAGGAGCAATTGCATGCAATTTTCACACCATTGTCGTAGGTCATGTTTTGCATGCATAATCTACTACTGCTGCTGGGCTGCTGGATTGCTGGCGTACTGCTGCACTACTGTAGATCTCTCGCAGCGAATCTTCCCGAGATCCTTGCTCGTGCTCCTATTCATACATATCTAAGCATGTTGTGAACAAAAATGAATTCAAGTACTTCATATCTACGCTGCTCTATAGACTATAGCAACAGGGTGTAAACGGCGGAACAGCTCTGCCGTTTGCATCAGGGTCGGGTGGGGTCCACACGCAAAATCGGTGCGATACGGAAGGCGGAGTGCATTGACACTGCTGCTGCTGCTGCTGCTGCTGCTGCTGCTGCTGCTGCTGTGTGGGATTCCACGGTCCAAAACATCTTTGAATATACGTTGTAGTCTAGGCACAGGGTGTGCTTTCACGAAGGGTTTGCTGTTGCTGCGCATGGCGACATCGGGACATCAGGGACCTTGGGTGAGGGAGAGACGAGGCAATTCCGCACCACAGGAGACATAGTCTTCACCTGCTGAAGGTAGAGTCGGAGGGCCCGTTTCAGGTAGACCATTCTCGTCCCTTCGTCACACACGCAGTGTATTCTGCTCCGGCAGCATATCACCTCTCATCCGGCCGACATACAGGCCCATACAGGCTGTGCAGAGAGCTGTTGCGGCCCCGTAGATAAGCAATGTGCAATGTAGGGTAGGTGTGCTGCTGCATGAGATACCTCTGAAAAGAGTCACAATTTGGGAGACCCCTGCCCGGAAACCAGCAGCAGCAGGAGGCCTGCCAGAGACTAGAGGGTAGCAAGCCCACAGCATCGCCGTGCGTGAGCCCTGGACAGGCCAGGCTCGCGT
Source organism: Ectocarpus sp. CCAP 1310/34 (assembly GCA_902602495.3). Classification (NCBI taxonomy): domain Eukaryota; class Phaeophyceae; order Ectocarpales; family Ectocarpaceae; genus Ectocarpus; species Ectocarpus sp. CCAP 1310/34. The sequence continues at coordinate 7,149 of CACKRE030005117.1, forward strand.
GCATCACGCCTCCGAGCCCCTAACTGCGTCTCCCCTCGCGGAGCGGGAGACGAGAGGAAGCGTGTGGGATAGAACAAAAGGGAGGTGGGGACGGAACAGCATCAACACAACATTTTTTTGTTGTTGAGTTGAACAGTTTTTTCTGCAACCTCGGGAAGCGCAAAGATGCTGAGGAGCCCGTCTCCATCCCGCAGGCCTAGCGCCACAGGCGGTGCCACCAAATCGGTGAGTGCAGAACACGCTGCAAGTTGTCTTTGACTCGTGGAAGCGCGGCGTGTGTGCCGTTTGTGTCTTAGAGCGATCAGCTGCCTCATCATTCAGCAACCCAGCAGGTAGCTACACTGTCGCACGGGTGAACAACGACCCTGTTCTGTCTGCAAGTTCGTTTTATCTTCAAAATAGACTTGGATGGAAAACGGTCCGGCCGGGGCACCATTTTGCGAGAGGAGTGAGTGTTTGCCGCCCTACGGCTGTAGCCTCTTGTGTGTTTCTCTCGGTGATGTCCGCCGCGCCTCCACGCCCCGCGTTTTGTCCGTGGATTGCCCTGAGGCGTAGTGCTGGATCCTGTGGACACAGGGGCCCGAACACTTCTTCACAGCACCGGCAACCGCCGGGTATTTTTTCCGATCATGCCAATAGCTTTCTTGCCAAACATAGCATCCGCTTCCAAGATCCAATATGAAGACTTTCGGCATACGAACCACCATCTCCATGTACGCCACACACGCGCGCATGTAAGGGACGATCAATCGTGTGTGTGTCTCTCCCTCCTCCTCCTCCTCCTCCTCCTCGTCCTCAGTGGTGCAGTCATGAATATGTTCCCGCTTTTTTTAGTTGCGTATGCATACAGGCTCATAAGCAAGCAGCAGTTGTGCACCGCTGTCGTGCGCGGTCCGCTTGTTTTTTTCTCAACACTTGCCTTCAGGAACGGAAGAGAGAAGCAATAGAGTATTGTACTAGTGTTGATCACCTTCGTTTAGTTTGGTCGTATAATACGAGGGATTGAGCGAAGAGAGCGACTCTTCTCTCAGCATCATGACGCGTTGCTGCGTGTCTTGCGACGGCGGAAGGCAAAGCATCAACAACCATGGGCTACCCTGTAACTCGCTGACGTTTAGCACAACAACTCAGCCTGAACTGACTCATGAGGCACGCTTGATTTGTCTCCCCGTGTGTAGTGCAACATCTCTACTGGTTAAATACCCCGTGGCACATTCGAGGTGTTGTACGTACCTCGAGGTCGCTGTCATCCGATTCAGCGAAGATGATGTTGTTCTGCGGAGCGTGGTGTGCTTGGAGGAGGGGAAGACGGAAGCGCGGGGGGGNGGGCAGTGTGGGGGATGCTGTATGCCGATGATGCCAGCGTCGTATCGAGGTCTGCAGGACTAGCGAGAATGATGACCATCATCGTTGAGGTGTTCGGGGATTTCGGGCTAACGGTGTCGAAGAAGGAGACGCTCCTGATGCGCGCGAAGGACAAGCCGACTACAACATCACAGCCCCCCCCGCCTCCACCGCTGACCATCGAAGCCGCGGGGCAGAAATGCGCCCAGACGACCGAGTTCCAGTACCTCGGTGGCCTCGTCAACGAACATGGCGACCTCACCCGGGAGATCAACTACAGGAGCAGAGGAGCGTGGGCGTCCCTCAGGCGATATTGCCGGGAGCTCTTCGACAGACCGAAAGCGCCATTCCGACTCAAGATCCGCCTGCTCCAGGCGGAGGCGATGGAGGCACTGCTGTACGGCTGCATGGCATGGTCACCACTCAGCGGCCACTATCAGACGCTGCGGTCGATACATCACCGACTGCTCCTTCGAGTTATCAGGTACAAGCCCAAGAAAGACACCTAGGCCGGCAGCTCTCTTACGCCCAGACGCTGAAGAGGGTCGAATGCCAGAGCGTTGAAGCCACGATGGACAACGGCGCCTGCTGTTCGCGGGAGCATTGGCAAGACAGCCGGGCGGGCGGCTCCCGAAACGACTGATGCTCGGCAAACTGGCAGGGGCGGCGAAGCGACGTAGGGGGGGACAGGAACAGAACTGGCCGAAGTGTGTGCTCGACGACCTGAAGGCATTCGGGGCCGACCACGGATTTACGAAAACCGACCCATGTTGTCTCGGAATCCCGGTACCTCAAGACACGGCACCGAAGTTAAAGTGGACGGAAGCCGCGAAGGTGGAGGGGGCAGTACCCTGGCATGCGGCGGTGCTGCAGGGGGCTGAGAGGTTCATGACCTCCTGGCACGAGAAGGAAGAAGAGGCCAGCCGACAACGGACGCTCAAACGAAACCACAAGCCAACAGCCAATGGGGCGGGAGGGGGGCAGCAGACGGACGAGACGAGGAGGGAAGAAAGCAAACGAGAAGAGACGGACCGAGTGGCGCGATACGTGCCGGATTGAATTTCTTTTAGCGAAGCCCCCCCCCCCCCATGCTGCACCATTGCACCAACCCCCCACAAGTGATGACGTACTATAACAATGTATCGCTGGTTGGTGGCCATGTTTGCGTGTTTGCTTGTCGTTAGTGGTCTCTCCACCGTGTGCCTTTTTCTGTCTTTTATTATTTCTTGTTATTTTCGGCCTGGTCCCTTTTTTTTTTTCTTAATATCACACAGCAAATCCATCTCTATCTATATAAATAAGTCTAAGATAGATTAGCCATGAATCCATATCGTGAGCGAAAAGCTACCTGTGTGTCTACGGTTTCCCAGACAGCATACAACGATATCTCTCCTGTGGGTAACAAGCTCAACAAGGCAGTTTGGTATCCATTTTGTGTATCTTGATGTCCTCGCTCTTTTTCATTTCATAATCTCCTTCCTTTTTAGATGGCCTTGTCTCTGCTTGCATCAATTGAAGTAGCAAGATTGAACCACGGGGGTGTACCTCTTTCTCTCCGGCCCGTGATGGTGACTCCTAGTCTCAGTTGTTATTCCTCGCATAGCGCGCAGAGGGAGTGGACGGCTCCGGAATATCTGTTGTTGATTTCTATTGACTTGCGGACCCTCGGGGCCAGTTTTTGGAATGTACCTATTTAGGGTAAGTTAGCCTGCGACCACGGGAATCGACCGCGTCGAGTGTTGGATCAGTACGGACATACCAAACAAAGTACTGGGTAGAGAGAGATCGGAACGGTTTTTAATGTGAAGACAACATTAACAACAACAACATCGTATGAGTTGACCCTATTCCGGCGGGTAAACCTGCGTTTCTGTGCGCCACTCGCTGACTCGGTTTGTACATGCGCGAATTCGTCGAGCTTACGACGAACCTGCTACGTATGCAAAGTATACAGGTTGAGACCCTCGCACAGCAGTGTTCTTTCCAAGTCCGTCCGTTCCAAGCCCTGCGGTACAAATATGCATACGTTTGGCGCTGACAAGGTGGCGGTGACTAAGCTTGTGAGGTATTGACGGGGTCGTTGACTATGCACAGTATACGTGTGTCATCCTGCAGGGAAGAACTTTTTGCTGACGCTATGGATTCATTGCTAATCTATCTTAGACCTTTCTTCGGTAGAGATGAAAAAAAAAGAAAAAGAACGCACGCGATACACACGACCCGCTTCCGGGATAATTCCCGGCGGGTACAGGGTAGGAAAAAAAACAATTGCAACATGATATTTTGCCACCAAAGTGGGTATGCACTTGGGGAACTTGTACATGTATTCGGTACGCAAAATTATCTTCCAACAAAAGATCACATACCCGTTGGAGACAGCAGCATCATGACGTGTGTCGCAATGTTTCAGCGAACTGCTCTGCTGTAGATACAATGTGAGTGAATGCGTAGCAGAGGGGTAGTGCGCTATGTATATAGCACGACGGCGGTGCGCAGTAGAAGCATGTTGTGGGTTGGCACTCCACATGTGTAGTACCAGATTACGGGTACGATTCTCCCTCCTCTCTAATAGAGGATTTTTTATTCTTTCAAATCCTATCCATACAACTTTCGGTAATATCGCGATGATGGAGGATACCTTGAAATCATGCGTTTTTGCTGCGGTGAGAACGATCATTCATTATATTTGGACCGCCTTTCGCGAGAGATGGAAAGCTTGTGGGAAAGAGAGCAGGCAAAGGATACGCACACAGACCTCATTCCCACAAACCCTAAATCTCAAACCCGACTTCCCCAATTGTGTGCTTTATCCAACATGTTAATTTGAAAAAGAAAATTCCTCCGGAAGCTACTGCTGTGTTTTCATGAGTGATAAGAATGTTACAGCTTGATAGGCTGCAGGGTCGACGAGGTACTGGGATGTAGCTGAACCTTTCTCACGATGAAAAACTAAGGCAAAGCACCGCGGGAGGGGACGCGGGGCATGCTTTGAGCGAACGAGACTGCCCTGTACCCCCTACTAAAACCGAGTTGAATATCCTCGCGAAGACTGCTGACTGCTTTAGACGGGCGCCAGTGTAGATGGGACGAACACCCACGCACGTACAATGTATGCCACAACGATGGCCACCCCGGCATCTAGGTTGGTCAAGGTTTACTCAGAGTTCAGCGGTCAGCGGTGTTGGCGAAAACGGTACTTAACCAGCTAGCGCCCGAACTTGAGAACCTCGGAGTTCAAAACAGAAACATGACACGGTTTCAGAGCTTGGCCACAGGAACAGCAGGTACTCAGGCAAGAAGCCTACAGCGCTTGAACTATCTGTTTGTAGTCGCTGGTGGGGTACTGTACCCCATAGAGAAATCAAGCAACGAGCTTCGGCCAAAATGAAGAGGTTGTTGATTGCCTCCGCTTTCTGTGCCCCGGTGGGGAGGCCAAACCACCACGAAAAGCCAAGCAGGGTAAGAGAGGGGCGCAGAAGGGTCCGAATACATGCGGTAGCTTTTAGCGTCTACCGATCAGTTGCGGCTACTTGCTTTTTTTAAGTACCGTAATAACCTCCAGGACGTGATGAGCGGAACCAAAGTCTAATCAGCGGCGAAAATGTCGCAGAGAACGGTCGGAAGTTATTTTTCCGGCGAGAAAATAATTCCCGCCGACTAAAACGCGCTAGATCGAACACAACGACGAACACCAAAGGCAAGCAACACGCACACAACGGCCTCGTGAAATACGTTGTGTTGTACACCCGCCCAAAAAATCAAGCTCGGATTTTTTGTTGTTGGAATTTCCCGCTGTGTTCTCAACCATCACTGGCAGTTTCTCCCTGCCTCGCCTGGGCTTGCCTCTGTCACTGAAGACGTCTGATCCGGGGCCAAACCGAAGAGTTTCTTCTACGTTTGAAGGTTCGGGCCAGGAATCAGTAGCGCTTCGGAAGCGAGGGTTCTATCCATCGGGAAATAATTCCCCTCCTCCATCACAGACCTCCTCCCGGCTGTGCCTCGGGCAACGGTGGACATTATTTTACAGGGAGTTTCCTGGAACATTCTCTTTCGACAAAGTGCTAAGCACCCCTCACGTTATATGTGTGTGTGGGTGTGTTTTTTCCGGTCAGGGGGAAGTGAGGTGTCCGAGGCACCCGAGATCTTGGATCGAGAAGAAGGTTTTCTTCATCACCAGGACTCGCCTCTGCCCATACTGCGACCTAGAAAGGTGAGTGAGCTTTTTCCGCGTTACAACATCGTGATGTGTCCGTGGTACGGTATTTGTTTGGGAGTGAACCAATTCTGTCAGCACCAGACGGTCTTAGGACGTCGTCAGATCGTAGCACGACGGTACGATTGATGTGCCGGAATTGCACCGCGTGTGTTGGCCCGGGTTGTCGTGCTGCCCAATTTCGTGGACTGGACCAAATGGAGCGGTATCCGAGTGCAAGTCACAAAGCTCAGTTCACAGGTTCCCGCAGACGTGCGGGTGGTCGACTGCTGCTGCCGCCGCCACCGCTGTGCTTGCGGACAGCTGTTGGCAGACGTCGCGGTATGTCTCTTCGATGCTGCCCTCTGCTCCCCCCACACACCCAGAAAGACTTCGAGCGCCCCCCCTCCCCCCCTTGTTTTCCTTGTCGACCCCCCTCACGACGTTCAATGTTTCGTGACCCTCCTCCTTCATTGTTGATCAGCTACGCGGTCCCTCGCGTCAATGAGAAAGGCGTCGTGCAGGAGGTGCCCTGCGAGCCCGGATTCGGCGGAACCCCTCTCCCTGAAAGAAGGCCTCCCAGGACCCCGAGAAACCAGCCAGGAGGGGGAGCACCGATCCCTCGGGGCCGCACTCCGAGGGCAGCGCCGGGCGGCGGCGGCGATCGAAGGGGCGGGTTCACGCCGAGAGGGGCGGGGGGTGGGGCGTTCACGCCCAGGGCGGACGGCGCGGGGCGAGGGGCGAGGAGTAGAACCCCCGTGCGGGCGGGGACGCCGAGCCAGCGGGGTCAATGGCAGAGCCAATCCCCTCGAACGTGAGTGAGAGGCTGGGCATCTGCGAGAAGAAACTTACCCCATTCACCTTGTTATTGCTGCCAGTGTTTCCCCCCAAAAAAGTCGAACGTGAATGACAGGCTGGCAGGCCACGTCATCTTGTACAAAAAAAAAAAACATCTTGTAGCCTTTTGAACTTTTTTTTTCAGGGTAGTCCTCGGGAAAATGCCCGAGTTTTTTTTCCCGTCGTGTAGGTCGGTCCCGGTACTCCGCGGGAATACCGTCATATTTCGCACTACCGTGAACCGACAAAAGTGGTACCGTAAAAAAAACGAAGTACCGTCAACCGCCAAAGAAGTACCCCTCAAATTGCAAAATCGCCGAAAAAGTACGGTCAAATAACGGTGTACCGTCAACCGCCAAAAGTGGTACCGTCATATTGCGGTACCGCCGTAAAAAAAAACCCGTCATGCTGCGGTACCGTCAAAAAAACGAAATACCGTCAACGGCCAAAAAAGTATCGTCATACTGCGATACCGTCAAAAAGTACCGAGAGGAGTCCGCTAGCATCATCTCCTGCTCCTGGTCATTTGTTGATTTGTTGACGTCTCAAGAGAGGAACTGAAGTTCAACTCCGGCATCCTGTGCTTTTTGTCTTTCTTTTTTCCTATTTTTTCTTTTTCCTTTTCCTTTTTTCTTTTTTTGGTATTCGTTTGCTTCTATCGGGCTGGTTTGTCGCGTTTGGGTAGAATCTTTTTTCTGCTTTGTGGCCTTTGGAATGGATGGTCGCAAGTCCGCGGCCTGCAGCCACACACACACACACACGCGGTCCCAGAGTGCACCGGTCCAGCAGAACCAGAAAGATGGCAGCTGTACAGGGGAATGCCGGTAGTACTAACAGCAGTATGGTCGAAGGTGTTGGTACTGCTGGCGATTCGTTGGGTTGGAATGCAAGTGAACCGGTGGCTGAGAGCGTGACATTGTTGCAAAGCCCACCGGAGACTCAAGCCTCGGTCGACGCTGGCAATGGCAAAACTGTGCAAGTCACACTTGACGAGCCTATGGAGGGCAAACGGAGGTTGACATCTTACGCGTGGCACTTTGCGAGTAAATTCAGCCCGTCCATCAACGGGAAAATGTGGTGTGTATGGCGAAGAAGGCTGATGGGGCGACTTGCAAGCACCTCGTGAAGTGGGAAGGAGCAACAACAGCAGCAGCAACCGGCAAGAGAGGGAAAGGCTCGGGAACTTCTGGCATTTCCAAGCACCTCGATACAGCTCACAAGGTCGAGGTGGACAACTACAAGGCTGAAATCGGCGCAGACGAGGACAAGAAAGCGCCCATTCTAGCGGCAATCGGTGAGTTTGTATTTTTTTTTGCCCAAGACTACGGGGAATACCACCCCCCGTGGAAAAACTTATGAACATGCGGTACGTATATACGTAAAGGTTTGCGGATTGTATGCCGCTAGATCTGCAAGGGTGAGGGTAGCTTGGTGTGTACAACAGATCCACAAGGACATAAATATTATTCACATAAAATACGAAGTATAAGTATATAAAATATACTTCGAAACACGAAGTACCGGGTACATAATACAGGCGACCCCGCTTTAAGGACGCTCATGGTTTTTCCCGGAAAAAAAACGTCCTTAAAGCGGGGTTGCGTCCTGATAAATCAGGGGACGATAGCTCACCATCCCCGGGGCCAATGGAGGCATGCTATACCTCAAATCACGCGTCTTTTGCTAAGGAAGGGGGTGGTACGAAAAGTCAGCATCGCCGAGACGACTGGCAACCGCTTGTTGACGTCGAACATATTTACAATACTTGAAATGACATGTACAGCAGTCGGGGACGTGTTGAACACAACTACTGTACACCAGTTTGTACTTGACCAACTAATGTACTGCATACCCGGCAGCGGAAGAAGGAGGAAAGTCCAAGTAGACATACATTTATCTCATTCTTGTGAAACATAAAAGAAAACGAGCGTATTTCAGCGTCGCACCAAGGAACACCAGTACATATCACTGTCCCGGCGGAGACCAAAAGCTAACCTGATGGGTTTTCCTTCCATGTATCGCGAAGAGTTCCCTGAACCTCCCCCCGCGGCTTGGCTCTACGGCTCTGTTGAGTTTCATGAGTAAACGAATGAACGGTCTTCGAAAGAAGGTACTGCGTCTCACCGTACTCGCCACCCCTTGCCTTCGCGTACAAATACAGACATCGCCCCCACATAAGAAGAATTCTGTTGAGAAAAAAGGCTCAACTTCGTACGAAAAATAGGAAAAAAGGGCTAAGAAACATTGCTCCATCTCGGCCACAACGTAAGAAACGCCCCAATAAGAAACGTGATGGTGCGATATCCCCATGACATCAGAAATCTGCGGTGCTCCCAACCCCGTCCCAAACTAAACAGAAGTGCATTTTTTTGTAGGGGGCAGAGTCTCCCCCGCCCCCCCGCGCCCCTGCTGTTCACAGTGAGTGCTGTACTGTAGTACTGCCACACATCGCGGACAACCATATGCTCTCTGCTGTTGTACGGGTTTGATGGCACTCTCCACCACCTCTCTTGAGGGCTTGATGATGTGGAATGTCCTGAGAGATCAAAAGACAGAAAAAGGAAATATGAAGTACTTGTTTGAGTCTAAGGAGTAAGAGAATCGGGAGGATGCGACGGTCCAAAGAAAGAAGGAATGCCATTCACGAAATGGACGACTTGGGCCGGTACTTCGACCCAAAAGAAGGGATTGGTGAGACTTGAACCGATATTGACGTTTGTTAACTGCGGGCGCTATCTGTAGGATCGAACGTCCTCCAAGCGAGAGATAAGCTCGCCCTCGGTGAGGGGCGAGGTTATGTTCGACTCTTCTTTGGCGGCATCAGATGGACCGCCGGTAGATGGGAGGAATCTATCCATACCAACACCCTGTTGCCGCTGCAGCAGCAGACCGCTCGCTACTTCTGCACTCACTGTGGTGCGTGGTTCGTGCAAAGAGCGGGCCGCAGACCCGCAGGACACACGAAAAGGGGGGGGTACGCGGCAGAAAAAATGGGGGTACCCCATTATGGTATGTTCTGCCGGGCCCCCGGCGCTCAGCAAAACAAGTTTCCTTTAGGCGGGGAGTCTCCTTGACGCGAGCGTCCTTAAAGCGGGGTCGACTGCATATTATATACAGCTGATAATATATTATATATGATATTATATAATATATAGTATACACGATGTAATACACCAAGTACTCCTAATATGTAGGACATGTTTACTACTTTTCAGTCAAGTATTAGCATTAAATATTGAAGATGTGAGTGTAAAAATATAAAAAATGTAAAATATAAATGGAAACCTAAAAAAAACACTTGTGCTGTATGTATGATTCTAGATTGCCAAGTACTTCTTAGTATACATTTTGCATTATACATTCACGTGGCCCTGCTCGACCTTCTTGCTTTCTGACTTTCTGATTCGTCTTGTCCTCCGGTGCGTGCTCTGTGATAAATGTGGGGAAATCATCAGCAGGTTCATCAGCAAAGGCGCCGGGTTCAGCAGCTTCATCAGCAGGCGCACCGAGCTCATCGTCGCTCAAAAGTTTCATGGTGCCGACGATGACCAAACAACGGAGGGCAGCGGCCGACCGCCGTTTCGTCCTCTGGTGCTGCATCGACCTGAGGCCGGAGCAGTGCGGTTCGACCAAGGCTTCAAGCTCTTCTTGGGGTCTCTTTCCCCCGAGTACGTGAAAACCACAATGGCCGAGAACACGTTCAACCAGATCTTGGACGAGGTTTACGGCACGGTACTCTCATCCGTCGTCGGCGAGTTGCGGACGCTACGAGAGGAGAACCTCGACATGGGGTATTCGGGACCCTTCCTTGGTGCCCAGCTGGATCTTACAACAGCGGGCGGCGAGGAATACATCACCTTCACCGTAACGTTCGTAAAGAAGGGCAACACGGACATCACCCCCATCGCGCTTGCGACACGAGCGTTTCCCGGCAGCCACACTGCCGAGGACATCCAACCCTGGATTGAGAAGGTGAGGCGCTTTTGTTTTTGTGTTCTGTTGAAACTACGGTACTCTGTCGAAATTGTGTCTTCAGAGACCATATTTTTTATTTCTTATGTTGTAAAAGTTTCATTTATTTATTTGTTTTATTTATTTCTTGATCTTGTCCCATCCGTTGTCACGCCCCGCGATTCGCACCTCACGCTAGAGTACTTCTCGGGATTCATGGGCGAGTCTGTGGTGCCATCGGACGTCGTCCTCGCGTTTACGGTGGATCAAGGGGAGAACATCATCAACGCGTGTACGGCGTTGGGTGTTACCGTCGTCGAGTGCAACTGCCACCGCGTCAACACCGCAGTCGTGAGGGCGTTGGGCATAGCCGGGAGAGGGAGAAAGGACCCAACAATGGGCACATTCATGAAGAAGCTGGCAGCGATGGTTGGTGTTTTCAGCCACTCCGCCGTCAACAACGACGAGCTGAAGGAACTCCAGAGGCTGGAAGAGGGCTTGTCGCGCATCTACGAGGTCTTCAGACGAAACGACACAAGGTGGTAAGTGATTTGTAATATGTGATTTGTCATTTTTGTGATGTGCGGTTTGTGGCGAAATTGAAACAACAAATAACTGGACACGTCCACCCTCTGTTCAACCGGCCCCGCCCCCACTCTCCGCGGTCTGACGATTTTCCCTTTTGCAAATTCTTTCCCAACGATAAGGTGGACCAGCCAGTTCAAGATGATGGATCGTTCCCTAGCCTTGAAGAAGCCCATCTCCGAGTACTTCAAGAAAAACCCTCAGAACGAGCGAAAGCTGACACCGAACGAATGGACCATCATCGACGAGGTGTGCAGCCTCCTGAGCGACGTTTCCGAGGTCACCATACGGATGCACGGGTCCGTAGATACCCACATCGGCCAGGCGATGTTCATCATTCACGAGCTGATCGAGATGCTGGGGNGAAAAACCCTCAGAACGAGCGAAAGCTGACACCGAACGAATGGACCATCATCGACGAGGTGTGCAGCCTCCTGAGCGACGTTTCCGAGGTCACCATACGGATGCACGGGTCCGTAGATACCCACATCGGCCAGGCGATGTTCATCATTCACGAGCTGATCGAGATGCTGGGGGAGGACCCCCACCCAATCCGACAGCCAACCGCCACTGTTGTGCCGGTCTCACCGGAAGGCATCCCCACGGACGACGCCCAGGTGACGGACCTGGCCACGGAGGCGCAGTGCGTGCTCGAGGTGCTGCTGGACGTGATGAGAGAGAAGGGGGTGGGGAGCGCTCAGGTTGCTGTGGAGCGTTTGTCCGTGTGATGAACCCGAGGCGGAAGTTGCTTGACAGCGACCACCTCAAGAACGGTTCTGCAGATCTCAGGAAGAAGGCCAAAGACGACTTGAAGGCGGTCATCGCCAAGTTTGACGTCGGGCCGTCCACCGAGTCTACGGCGGCGCCAGCGCCAGCTCCGGTGGAACACGGACCCGGTGGAACCCGCACCCAAGAAGAAGGTCTCGAGATTGGAGGAACGGCGCGCGGCACGTCTGGCGGCAGCTACCGGCGGCGGCGATGCGAGTGTCTCTCTCCAGACTCAATCTCCTACCACGGGCCGGCGCGTGCTGATCGAACGAGAGGTTTTGCTGTACCTGGCCANAACACGGACCCGGTGGAACCCGCACCCAAGAAGAAGGTCTCGAGATTGGAGGAACGGCGCGCGGCACGTCTGGCGGCAGCTACCGGCGGCGGCGATGCGAGTGTCTCTCTCCAGACTCAATCTCCTACCACGGGCCGGCGCGTGCTGATCGAACGAGAGGTTTTGCTGTACCTGGCCAAGCAGACACAGATCGAAGTGGATGGTGTCAATGGTCTGGGGGTTTGGAATAGGCGGGGCACTGACAGCGTGTCCCCGACGACTGGCAAGGTCACATTCCCGGCAGAAATGCCCTACCTAGCGTTTATCGCTCGGTTGTACCTCGGGACCGAGGCCACCAGCTGTCAGGCCGAACGCAATTTCTCAGCGCTCGCCCACCTGATTGGCCAACTACGCTGCAACATGCTTCCAAGCAAGGTTGAGCGCATGATGTTCATCAGGCTGAACCGGCACTTGGTCGCCGAGGTCCGCGGGCTGGACGCTGCAGTCGCGTAGGCGAGAGCTACGGCATCCAAGACCGCACAGAGTTCAATGACTGCTGAAGAGGAGAGGGCGAACCAGACGGTTGAACTTTGCCTGTAGACGAAAGCGGCTACGGGTGACAGCAGAAGACTGGGCTTGCATGGGGCCGAGGGAGCTACAAGATCCAGCTAAACCTAGTTTTCTGCTTTTTTTTTTTCTTGTTTTCTTTTTTCTTCGAGAGTACCAGAGTACGCCTAATCGTCTTGGCATGTTCCTGGTTTTCGATCGCATCGATCTGTCCGTCTGTTTTCTTTTCGTATTGCATGTTTTCCGCGTGGCTGCTCAGCTTGTCAGTTTCTCAATTTGACGATTTGATCTTATCTCGATGGCGTGGTCTTCGAAGGAAATACCGTCAACCGCCGAAAGCACCGTCATTACCGTCATTTTGCAGTACCGCCGAACAGGTACCTTAAAAAAAACGAAGTACCGTCAACCGCCAAAAAAGTACCGTGATTTTGCAAGACCGCCGAAAAAGTACCGTCATATTGCGGTACCTTCAAAAAAGTACCGTCATTTTGCAAAATCGCCGAAAAAGTACCGGCAACTTCGGCGGTACCGTCAACCGCCAAAAGTGATACCGTCAAAAACGAAGTACCGTCAAAAACGAAGTACCGTCAAAAACGAAGTACCGTCAAACCGCCCAAAGACTACCGTTATTTGCAAACCGTCCCGTTTTGTGTCCGTCAAAAGAACTGGTACCGAGGACTACCCTTTTTTTGCTTGTGTTTCCCCGAATACAGCAGTAAGTGCCGTAGGCCCCGATCGCTGCCCACGGTCTTCGCGGTTATCTCGGTGAATGTGCGGAAAATGCGCATCGTGGGCGGCTGGCTCTTGCTTTGATTTGTAAATAGCTCACCCGTTGGCCACCGCCGTTACATGGTGTTCTCGACGAGTTATTCGGACGCGTATCCAGCGTGAGAAAGGAGGAGCGTGGAACAGAGGGTCCTCTTCGACAATCAGAGAAAAACTGAACACGAATCGGTCCGTTTTGTGTGTGCAGGCACATGTATGCTATGCAGGCGCTGTTTTTCCAGCCTGCCTTTTGTGAATAGCCCTCCCTTGATTCGTGCACGGAGCTGATTTCGGGTCTTCCGACTAGCACAGGAGAACAAAGGCGGACCACTGTTACCCTGTCGGTCGCTATGCAGTCCTTCCCGGCGCTCATTTCTCCCCATTTTTCACCGTCTGTTGGGATGGTGTTGGCTGTTGGTCCGTCCGTCTTTTTGCTGTTCCCCAGAGCCACCGTGCGACGGACTGCTGTCTTCAACCCCACGGTGCCGACGCCGGACCAGCGAGGGGTGAGTGGGAAGAGCGTGAGGTGTACAAGCGAACCAAGAGCCGGTCCTGCAACACTGGCGTTCATTGTTGCTCTTGATGTTGTCTTCGCATTTCAAACCGTTCCGGTCTCTGCTCAGTACCTTCGAATGTTCTTACTGGTCCAACTGGTTTATATGGCCTGTGTTCTGTTTGCGAGTTTTAGGGCTGTTCCACGCGTCAATCGATTGCTCTGCGCCCTGCAGCAGCTCTCGATGCATCGTAGGCACTGGTTGTCATTGCTGGTACTCCTCGCTTTAATTTCTCGCCAACCTCTCAGACTCCTGGCACGGTCTGCAGCAAGGAATTAAGCGTCTGTCCTGCCACGCCACAGCAGACGCGAGAAAAGCAAGCAGCAACTCCACCCGGGCGAAAGATTTGTACCTCTTTCTTCTGCTAGACTATTCACTTCCGATATTTTTGACCTGATAAAGCACCATTTGCCGATCAGGCACGGCAAAATGCATGAAGGCATGTTTATGCGTCGTGGCCATATCGTTTTTTGCCTAGTCTGCGTACCCCCCTTACCATCGGACCGCCTTGGCGAGGATTTTTTTTTCTCAATGAAATAGAGAGGAGGGTCCCGTATCCCTTAACCTATCCCTTACACCCAACCCCACCCCACACACCCGTACTAACACCAAGCTTAATATCCTCGCGACGATTACTGCATCCTTCACCCCCCCCCCCCCCCCCCCCCCCCCCCCCCCCCCCCCCCCCCC
>CACKRE030005117.1:26472-41472 GCA_902602495.3 Ectocarpus sp. CCAP 1310/34
CCCCCCCCCCCCAACGTGCAGGGTGCATTCGGCCCGACGTATGCGGCGGAGTACTTGGGGATCCCTGTCTCCGCCACCGTGCTGTCGATCAACACCTCCGACCGCATGGCCGCCGTCTGGTCCACGGCCTCGGCCAAGCTGCTGCGGCGGTCCGCCACGTCCGAGCTACGCGCCCTGTCGTCCCTGGTCCCTCCCCACGCGCGGCTCGCGCGCACGTACGGCAACGAGTCGATCTCGACGCAGGGGTCCCTCCGCATCGTCCACCACAAAAGCGGCGGCGTCGGCGGCGAGCAGGGGGAGGAGGACGGGCCGGCGGCGCTTGTTCTGGTAGGAGAGATGGTTGAGGGGGGCTCCCTTCGCAACCGGATCAAAGCGTGCGCCGCCCCCGCGGCGGCGGCCGGAGAGGAGACGGCGGAGGTGTTGGAAGAAGACGAGGAGGCGGGCGTGGAAGAAAACTTGTCGGCTAAGGGGGGCGAGGGAGAGGAGGAAGCTCGCGCTGCTAGCAGTGGTGAGGCGCCGGCGGTGCAGCTCCTGCGACGCAGGAAGGTGCTGGCGGACATCGCGGAAGGGCTGGCTTGCCTTCACGAGCGCGGGGTGTCCCATGGGGCGCTGTCGTCGGAGAACGTGCTGCTCGATGCGGAGGGTAGAGCGAAGGTAACGTAACGGGGCAGGCGTAAATACAGGCGTAAATACAGAGAGGATTTTTTTCACTGGATCACCTTTTGGATTGGTAGCGCAACTGTCTGGCTGCATCGGTTGCGTGGAATCCTGTTGGCTGATTCTCGCTGTTTGTTTTATCTTGGTGTTTTGGTTTCGATTCGGCAAGGCGTATTTTCGACTGGCTGCCTCATTAGTTGCAAATGGCCTCAGGTACAGCTTCTTCCCACCGCGGGAAGCTCCTGATAATATGTATAGGTTCGTACGCATGGTTGCCTAGCCGCAACTACGTGCTGCTAGCGTAGCCGTTCGCATGATTGTTGCGAGCAAGACGTCAGCGCTCAAAACTGTGAGGCCGACGTGCCCAACCCCCCTGCCTCTCTCTGAGCCCTGCCTCAGATGGCTGTTTGCTCGACAGTAGCGGACGCTTAGTCTCATTTGCGGCCCTGCCTTCCCCGCGAAATGTTGCTCTGCGCGAGTCAGCTGTCCTTGTTCGGCCTGCCCGACACCAGGAAGGCCGTCGCGTCTTTCATGGTCTCCTCCGCCACCGCATCGGAGGAGTGGGACGTGCTGCCGATGAAGGGGGCGGCGGTTCCCCGCGTGATCGATCCGCAGGGGAGTGTGTGGACGGCTCCCGAGACCTGGGTTGCGTCGGCTGCTAGGCAGAAGGCCGCACAAGAGGCGGCGGCGGCGGTAGCGGGCGAAGAATCGACTGTGGTGGCGGAGGAGGAAAAACGTGCTTCGGCCGTTGATTTGGCAGCCGAAACGCGTGTGGCGGCGGAAGCCGAAGCTTTGGACGGCAAGAAGAAGGCGGCTTTTATGGCGGACGCCTACGCTTTTGGGATGATCGCGTGGGAGGTGAGCATGGGTGTGAATGTCGCAGCTGGAAGTGTTGTTTGCGTTCGGGTCTCCATTTGCGTGCTCTCGAAGCTTTACGCCATATTGACCGTTGTCCTATCCATAATTGAAATAGTCGAAGTCATGTTTGGACACGATATACTGCTTGACAGTCGTGGTTCCTCATCGTCTCCTTGTGTGGTGTGTACCCTGGCGCCTCATCTTGTCGGTTTCCATTCCGTGCCCTTATCTGTTCGTGTATCTCGGTAGTCTTTGTTTTGAGTCGCTGCGTACCATCTATCGGTCTCTCTCTCCCCAAACTTGGTTGGTAGCCGCACCGTAGCCAGAAGTGAACTCATTACTCGCTCCTTTGTGCTCCAACAGTTTTGCTGAGACATGGTTGAGAATGATGTGAACAGAGAGACGGGTAGGCAACTGCTGCAGATAAATAGAGTCCCTTATCCGGAGGAGCAGCAGGTTGGGGGTTTCTCTCGCCTGATACTGTAGAAAATTCAACGGAGAGTACTTGAAATATTTTCGATCCCAACGATGACGCGGATGCCCTGTGATCGTTCTGCCTTTCACGGCCATTTGTGTTAAATATCAACAGGTGCTCACCGGCAGTCAACCATGGGAAGGCCTCACGCTAGAAGAAGTGTCGAACCGGGTGTCCCGAGGCGAACGGCCGGCTTTGTCCTTCGCGCCGACCGCTCTCGAAGACTACGATAACTTCGGCGACCTCGTGCGCCTTCTGTGGGCGCAAGATCCGACCGCTAGACCGGCGTTGCAAGACGTGGCTCGGCTTCTCCGCGTGCCCGATCAACCCCGCGCGCCCTCTGCTGCGGTGCCGGTCGTAGCGGCCTCGAGCGAGGACGAAATAGCTGCGGGTTCTAGTGTTATTGCTGCCGCCGCTAGAGCGGCTGGGTGTGTCGATGCTGCCGCTGCTGACGAAGATGCTTGTGGTAACGGTGAGGATGGTGCTGATATTGAGGGTGCCGGAGCGACATCAGGTGCGCAAGATGATGAGGACCACGTAATGGTGGAAGCGGCGAATGTCGATGAATCGGCCGCTGACGGTAACAGTGAGCGTGGCGCTGATGTTGACGGCGGTGGAGCGACGTCGGGCACGCAGGGCACTGAGGACGACGTAGCTATGGAAGCGTCGAGTTTGAGTGAATCGATCACGGCAGTCATCGAGCCCTTTGCTACTGCTGCTGCTGCCTCGAATGACGATGACGCTGGCTCCTGGGACGCGAACCGTGGGGTTGTTGACGGCGGCAGCCAAGAGGCGGCAAGCAAGGTTGCGGATAACCCCGGAGAAACCCTCGAGGGTAAGTCTCCGGTCAAGGAGGCGCCCACGGAGCAAGTGTTGCCGGAAGAGGAAGGAAACGCTTCCCAGGAAACGCAAAATTTTGTGGACATGCTTGCTGCTGCCATTGCGAACGGTGGAGTTGTTGACGGCGGCAGCGAAGAGGCAGCAAGCGAGGTTGCTGCGGACAAGGAGGCGCCCACGGAGCAAGTGTTACCGCAAGAGGAAGGTAGTGCTTCCCAGGAAACGCAAGATGTTGTGGGCGCGCTTGCTGCTGCCATTGCGAAAGGTGGAGTTGTTGACGGCGGCAGCCAAGAGGCAGCACGCGAGGTTGCTGCGGACAAGGAGGCGCCCACGGAGCAAGTGTTACCGCAAGAGGAAGGTAGTGCTTCCCAGGAAACGCAAGATGTTGTGGGCGCGCTTGCTGCTGCCATTGCGAAAGGTGGAGTTGTTGACGGCGGCAGCCAAGAGGCAGCAAGCGAGGTTGCTGCGGACAAGGAGGCGCCCACGGAGGAAGTGTTGCCGCAAGAGGAAGGTAGTGCTTCCCAGGAAACGCAAGATGTTGTGGGCGCGCTTGCTGCTGCCATTGCGAAAGGTGGAGTTGTTGACAGCGGCAGCCAAGAGGCAGCAAGCGAGGTTGCTGCGGACAAGGAGGCGCCCACGGAGGAAGTGTTGCCGCAAGAGGAAGGTAGTGCTTCCCAGGAAACGCAAGATGTTGTGGGCGCGCTTGCTGCTGCCATTGCGAAAGGTGGAGTTGTTGACGGCGGCAGCCAAGAGGCAGCAAGCGAGGTTGCTGCGGACAAGGAGGCGCCCACGGAGGAAGTGTTGCCGCAAGAGGAAGGTAGTGCTTCCCAGGAAACGCAAGATGTTGTGGGCGCGCTTGCTGCTGCCATTGCGAAAGGTGGAGTTGTTGACAGCGGCAGCCAAGAGGCAGCAGGCGAGGTTGCTGCGGACAAGGAGGCGCCCACGGAGCAAGTGTTGCCGCAAGAGGAAGGTAGTGCTTCCCAGGAAACGCAAGATGTTGTGGGCGCGCTTGCTGCTGCCATTGCGAAAGGTGGAGTTGTTGACAGCGGCAGCCAAGAGGCAGCACGCGAGGTTGCGGATAGCCCCGGAGAAGCATTCGAGGGTAAGTCTGAGGACAGGGGAGCACCCATGGAGCAAGTGTTGCCCCAAGAGGAAGGTAGTGCTTCCCAGGAAACGCAAGATGTTGTGGGCGCGCTTGTTGCTGCCATTGCAAACGGTGAAGGTGTTGACGGCGGCAGCCAAGAGCCAGCAAGCGAGGTTGCTGCGGACAAGGAGGCGCCCACGGAGGAAGTGTTGCCGCAAGAGGAAGGTAGCGCTTCCCAGGAAACGCAAGATGTTGTGGGCGCGCTTGCTGCTGCCATTGCGAAAGGTGGAGTTGTTGACAGCGGCAGCCAAGAGGCAGCACGCGAGGTTGTGGATAGCCCCAGAGAAGCATTCGAGGGTAAGTCTGAGGACAGGGGAGCACCCATGGAGCAAGTGTTGTCGCAAGAGGAAGGTAGTGCTTCCCAGGAAACGCAACATGTTGTGGATGGAGAAGCGACTGGAAATGATGCGGTTGTGGGCACGCTTGCTGCTGCCATTGCTGCTGCTGCGGAGGTGACCACGGATTCGACAGGAGAAGAGGAGGGTGCTACGCAGGAGAATGGACGCGCTCCTTTGCAGGAAATGGTGGCTGCGGCTACGGTTACGGGGACGAATCCCCAGGCAACCCAAGCGACGGTCGAAATTAGAACGGCATTGGGAGAGTTACCTCGAGCTGGTTACGATGTGGACGATCACGCTCTGGCCTCGCCTAATAGTACCGATCGACGCAGCAACCACGACCTGTATGACGATGACATCGGCACCCGCCCGTGGATCGTCCCGAACGGGAAGGATCCGGCGGCTCCAGCCGTGGTGGCTCCTGCTGCTTTTGTTGATCGCAGCGTCGCAGGCGGCGCCCTTTCGTTCCCCCAAGCACAACCTTTGCCGGAGGGAGCGGAGTTGCAGACTGTGACCACAGCGGTGGGTGCGACTGCTCCCGGCTCGGGGCCGGAACCTGCGGTCCAGTCGACCTCTCGCGCCCGCCCGATCGTCAGTTGTTCGTCAATAGGATCAATCGATTCGTCCCCACGGCACCGCCGTGTCGACGAGCTGCTGCGGGCGACGGAGACGCGGGCGACGAGCAAAGGGGCGCGCGCTTCGGTACGACAACCACCCCAGCGGATGCCGCTGTTGTCGCCTCCTCCAGTGGTGGCGCCTTGCTCGAAGAGCAGCTTCGGGGGCGAGGACGACGAGGAGGACTTTTTCTCGGCTCACGGCGAGTTGTCTCCGGCGGCACGCGCCGCTGCAGTTGCGTCGCATCAGCCGGCTGTATTGGAAGCGAAGAACGTTCCAGGAGCGGCTGGTACTGCTCAGGCACCCCTGGCGACTGTCTCTGCAGTTCCCGTTGAAACCCGTACATTCTACAGCGGTGAAAATAGGTTAGTGATCGGCCGCAGCGGCGGTGGCAGCAGCAGGACCAGCACCAGGAGCAACCTGCGCGCATTCGAACCGATCACGAGAACCAGCGCAAGCAAGCCGCCCAGTGTACCGGTCACCACGGGCAAACCCTCAATTGGCGTGCTTCCCCCGATGTCTTCGCCCAACCTGTCCCAGCTATCCGTAACGTCTCGAGGGGGGTCTACAGCGTTGGCGACCCCACCACCTCCCCCGTCGGTGAAACAGGCGCACGCACCGGCGTTGAGCAACCGCGAAAGAGCGGCGGGTGGCGGGGAGGTTAACGCAGCGAAAGCCGGGGCCTTGAAATCCCCGGCTAGTGCTGTACCTCGTAGCAGTAGTGCTCGGGCCTTGAAATCCCCGGCTAGTGCTAGTACTGTACCTCGTAGCAGTAGCGCTCGGACGGAGGCGGCGGCCGGCACGCCCACGGGAACGGGAACAGTAAGGGGCAAGCTGCAAGGGGTGCGGAAGGCGTTTTCTCGTCTGTCCGGGAGGAAGAGGGACAAGGACGGCTACGGCGGGCGCGGCGTGACGGGATATACCCCGCAAGAGTCCTGAAAGATAATGGTGTAAAGGAGAGGGAAGTTTTTTAAGCGGTTCGAGCGGCTCTTCAATCTAGAGCAATTGAATTACTGCTGCTCTTGAGTGACCTTTCCGCTCGTGGAGCTGTACCGCCTCTTCTGCCACGCCCTCTGGAGAGGCTGACTGCCCTTTTCATCACTTGCTTGGCTTGCGATGGCCAACTTCTAAACCATGCTCACCCACTCGCCCGCTCTTCCGGCATTTTTTTCGTTCGGATTAAAATTTGTAGGGGTTTGGCACGTCGATATTTTGTTCACATCTTGCCTCTTGGGCGGGAAACTATCCTTTTCTAGAGCCATTCGGCCGTATTGTGTGATGTTGCTGTCGTTTTTGGTGTCCTTGCTGTTTTTTGTCGATGTTGTTTTGTTCTTTGTCTTGTTCTCAGGCATGCTTGCGTTTTATGAAAAGTGCTTTTGGGTAAGTGGGGTGCGGGCGTCATCCGTTTTATGATGGCAGAGAAGTAAAAACTATTTCCCCGGCTTGTTCCATTTATGAAGTTTGTAGGGTTTATACAAAAGGTGTTTTTTGTCGACGACTCCACGCTGGTGTAGTAACTCACTTGACCGCAACTGTTTTGTGCGCGGATGTGGCGACGGTTGCCAATGTGCGTGATGGAGGCGCGGGGCGTAAGGGTCGAGTGTGACGTTAAGATGGAGCTCTCGGCAGCTGGGGAGGGGGGGGTAAGGTGTCCATGTGTTCGGGAATGCTTACGGGCACACTGAAGGGGCGCAGGGCGGCGGCCTCGGCGTAACTGTTACAGGTGCACCCCAAAACAAAGCAGGGTCACAGTGAACGGGGAAACGAAGCCAGTAGAGATAGTTGAAAGAAAGGGGGAAAGTGTTGTGCATGTGTCGATGCTGGCGCAACCTTCGAAGTAGTTTGCCATGACGTCTGTAGCCTCCATGTCATCGTGCTCTTTTTATGGTCAAGGTAGATATCTAGCCCCGCATGAAAAACACGGCTTTGGGTAGTATGACCACCTTGCCCGATACATCAGTGCTGAAATTCAAGAGCGGTGTCCTTCGGCGATCGACAGTTGGACCCGCGTGCTCCATGTCTTCACATGTTTCTTGAACGTCGAGTTTTGACACTCTCGGTTCGTTGATTGGGTTTTACACTTTTTTTTTTCTCGTGGTGTACGACGTGTTTGCTTGTGTGCTATTTGCGATCGGGCTGGAGGCGGAAGCTTTTGGGGGATTCACGATGGCCGCGTAGTCATTTCAAGCCCAAACAATGTTTGTTTGGTGTTGGCTCATTGCCCTTTTGGGGGGTTTGTTAAAAAGTGGTGTAAGTAGGTTATTTTCTCTTGCGTGTTGACATCTGTGTTGACTCTGTTGGTCAAGCAGTCCGTTTACTAACACATTGATTCGTGCAGCACCCTTGGGCGCAGCGGCAGTGACGACGTACACTTTGTGCGCGTAGCCTGATCGTATCGATGGATCACCCCCAATGGTCTCCAAGATTCCAGTAAGTTGGGTGGGCGCTGCCTCGACGTACCATACAGTGCATTTGTCATGCCGACAAATTTCAAACATAGCTGTGTAGTTACGCAAGACTGTTGTCGTCTTCCACAGACAGACGCACATCAATCGTGCTCTGTTCGGAAAGACTCGAACACCCGCTTATTGTGGAAAACAGGAGAGAGGAGGGCGTGATTAACGAGCGCGCAAACGAGCACAGCGGCAAGAAAAATGATGTAACACATCGTGCTGGCAGTTACTTTCGCCCGAACGCATCCCTAGCCTTATACCAAAAATCATCGGGAGAACCACATATCTAACATATCGAAAGGGCGTAGGTAGGCCACGGATGTTTTACTACAAAAACACCGTCTAAATTAAGAAGCCTTACTTGTCTAGCATGGGTTTGGGTTACCCGTGGCGTGAATGGCAGTCTGTGTCTAGGCGGTGTCGCCCGCAGACGACTCGCGGGCGCGAAAGCCAGCGGTATACCCCGGGTAGTAATCCCGGTCGTAGTTGATGAACAGCTCTTCTCCTCGCTTCACGGTCCTCGACGTCACGTAGCCCCCGTTAGAGTACCCAAACGACAAATTTGGCTGATGAGAGGGAACAAACGTAGATACCGCGCGGCGGGTCGACAGGGGAAAGTGCGAACCGGCGGTGGTTGGAACTGAGTGCCATGAAGAAGGTAGCTGACACCCGAGAACCTTGGAGAAGCCGTCTTGTGCTGGATGCGAGTAAAACATTGGTCAAGAACAAGGCGGATGTGTACCAACCAAGATTGGGGCAGCTGCAGATTGTATCTTTCGCCCAAGGAACCTTTTGCGAGGAAACTGATGGTGCCGAAGGTATCCAAGTTGATATACCCATCGTTTCACGAGGCTCGCCCGCCAAGACGACCCTCGGAGTTACAAACGGATTCCGTGTAAATACCAACCGGGAGCAACGAATCGGCCCGTACTTCGTTGGACAGACAACGTTCGGCACGATATGATTGCATCAATTCAGACCTCGACCAAATGCGCGACTTCGGTTGGGATTACAGGGGATTAACACGATCGACAAGGAGAACGAGGTGTCCGGCGTTCCTATCTCGACAGAGGCGAACTCCACGTATTTATTGAAGAGAAGGCGCAAGGTAAAAGGAGGAAGCCCGCCTGACGTACACGGACAATCTTTCGGGAATGCAACCCCTACTCCAGACTGCCGTGCTACGCAGAAACACACTCATTCTCACAGGATGTTGGCGTGGTGAGAACATCATTCATGAACGTGCGTGGTCCCCAACAGTTCCATACACTTTGAAACGGACTCGTCCGTTCATGCCCCCACCCCTCACCGGGGTCTCGATCACACCGTACCTGATCGGAATGGTTCAAGAAATTGATGTAACTCAGCGTCGAAGTGAAGTCGAGCGGGGTGGCCACCTGTCCGTGCTGATCCACGTGCCAAATCCTCCTTATATGCCACGTCATACACAAAAAAAACATGAAAAACATTACCAAGTTTGGTTGGTGTCACGTCGGGGCCGTGCCTATCAATTCTGCGGGGATGAGACCACTCCACACGCAGTCATTAGCTAGCACAACACTGCCACCGTGAAAAGTTGCAAAAATATGGCGTGTCCCATCCGAGCCAGGGAGTATCCCAGTGAAGACGTTTCAGGCTTCGTGACAATCCACGTCACTCCCGAGTGCAACACTCATGAAAGAGGTGAGAGAAAACTCGGAGAAAAACGTCAACACACTACCGCTTCCTTCAGGGCGCGTTAGCGATCACCTCCACAAAAGCGCTTGTGAGCGGATCGACTTTGGCACGCGAGCTCACCGTAGCTGATCGAAGACCTCTTTCGGGACCCGTTCCCGTAGTTCTTCTTCTGGGATGAAAACACTCGGGTACTTATGCCTTCGGGTGTGGCGATTGACAGACACCGGCGGTGGCCGGGGGCAAGGAGGTGCGATTAAGAGGCGAATAATTGCATGTGTCGTTGTCATTGTCATTGTTGTTGTTGTTGTTGTTGTTGTTGTTGTTGTTGTTGTTGTTGTTGTTGTTGTTGCCGTACTGGCCCAACTGACGCGGGCGCCTTCCGTGGTCACCAACCAACTACCTTACGAGGGCGGTGGGGGGGAACTTGGCGCCACTTACCAAAAACCGGCTTCCAAAATACTCGAGTGTATGGAACGAACGTAGAGCCGGGGCATGGGGCACGGCATGCAGCAAAATTTAGTCTCGCGGGCACAGTTGTGGCAGTGCTCGGGACTCTCCCTCACTCTACAGCTATAATATCCGATGGGTGGGCGTGTGCGCCTCTTTGGTAGCCGACATTGTGCACGATTGAGTCATATGCAAATTACGTTCGGTCGCGAGACAGGCCCCTTCCCGGGCTCGCAGCAGCCCTCGAAACAGCCTTGCTTTCCTGCCGCATCACCTCGAGGTGAACACGTCAACGCCCTAGAGGGTGTGGTGTGACGTGCCGCGCGATGTGGTTGTGGTCGTCATCTTCTGACAAAAAATAACCACTAAAGAGCAGCCCCAACACCGCACAAGGGCTACGATTGGTCAGGATTTTGCATCCGCAATTTTCTTCCGTTCAGTGACAACGGTGAAAAAATCTGCCGTTGCGTTGCCGCCTCTCCACGTCGGCAGACTCACCAATCCCACCGCATCACCTCCACGCCCTCGGCGATATCCCTCATAGCGAAGACGCCGACGCCCTCGAGGGGAGAGGGGGCTAGACGGACGTAAGCGGACTGCAAGTTCGAGATAGCTTCCTCTTTCGCTCTCTGCTCTTGCTGATCGCGGGATGCCCATGGTCCCATAGGATGGAAGTGATACTGCTGCAACCTCCGGTTCTAACTTCCTGCGGGGTCGTCGGGGGGCATTGTTGCAGTTGCGCACGCAAGTAGTGGCACAATCCTCTTGAAAATAGACCGGGTGTGTGTGCTTAGCCTCGTTACCCACGCCGTTCGTCTGGATGACGAACAAGATCGCAAGACAGGGAGAGAGGGTGCCGGGCATCACGGCACGAACCGCTGCGTCGATGGTCAAACCTACCAACGAGTCACAACATATGAGCGGGCGAGTCAACGATTGATTCTCTCGAATAGAAGTTGAAGATGAACGCGGAGGGCTCTCAACGCAACGAAGTTGCGATCGATATGACTGAACAACACCACAGCGGTTTATTCCTACACGCGTTCCAGCAGATCTACGACACAGGATCCGTAGCAAAGCACACACACAATCCAAAGGCAGATGTCGGCGAATTCGAAAAAATCAGCGAAATACCAAAACGAACAAGAGCCCGCGAAATTGATGGTACGGAAAACTAAAACTACTAGCCGGGATGTGTGTCTACGCACTGCGTAGCCACAACCACGGCACACGCACACTCATTGTGTCATGTCAGAAGTTGCCAGCGCCGACGCTACCTCCTCACAGACCAATGCTAAGTGGTGGTTTTGGTGCTGTGGCCCCCGTGGCTTGTTGGCAGCAGATCCACTGGCAGCGGGAGGAAGCTATCGACGAGTTGCTGGCAGCAAAGAATGGTCCCGAGCGTGCCAAAAAATGCCAATTGCACCCGAGCCTGGTTTCGCGGTCGAAAGGTCCGGTATCGCAGGACAGAGAGCAGGCCACACCATCAGGTTAGAGGTGAAGACGGCACCATCCACGCGAGAGAGCCCTCTTCGTGAACGGCAACTCGGTGGGGACCCCATCTATGTATCTAGAGGCAAGGGTCTCCCGGGGGTACCCAAAACGCGCGTTATCACGTGGGCCAAGGAGGAGGAAAACCTCGAGATGAACGCCAGAACCAACGCCATCGAGAGTCAAGTCGGTTCACGCTGGAACAAACAGCAGCTTCGACAGCCGATATTGACCAAGCCCTGGACGGCAATCCCAACGAGAAGAGTAGGCAGCACCGCGGCTGTGGAACTAATGAAAAATATGCTGGATATCATGGGAGGTTTACCCACCGCCACTGCTGAGCCGGAGGAGGCAGAGGAGCCGTGCAGGAAAACGTGCAAAACAGCTGGTAACAGCGTTACCCGAGCGGCGCGGGGTAGCGCATTCATTTGCCGGCGTACCAGCTTCGGCCAAAACAATACTTCCCGGGACACGAGGGTGTGGCATGGGCGACACTAATGTGAAGCTTCGGGAAGCTCGTGGAGTGCGTCAGCATGCGCTGCGAGGGTGGCTTTAGCGTTATCGATAGCACCTCCCGTCAACGCTTGTTCCCGTCAAAACAAGCGCAATCCAATCGTAAATGAAAGTAGCTTCATGTAATGTACTCCTTCTCGAACAACCTCATCCGTAATGAGGTTGAGCTGAGACGGCGTCGGCAGTTGGCTGGCCCACAAAACAATCATGAGCGAAGTCCGTCAGGAATCCCACGCAATAGGGTGGAAAGGGTGTCGGCGAGAGTCATGTACGGTCCACTGATGCGCACCGGTCGGGCTTAAGCTGCATGGCGCCAGACTGGACATGTACAACACTCGTGGCCGTTTCTATCGCAAGATTGGTGAGTTGACGGGTTGTCAAGCGTCCGACAGCGGGGTCTTAAAAAAAAACATATTTAGCACCTTCCAAACATCACTAACGAAATCTATCGACGAGATTGGCTGCCTGACTAGAGCCAACTGCGTAACAATGCTTGCCTGATGCAGGCGCTGCTCCGTAGGGGGAGAGAGGACCAGCCATCGATTGACCCACACCGTCGCCAGCCCCGAGTGCCGCGGCTCTGTTGTCGAAACTGTGCCGAGACGGCATCGTCATATTCGCTGCAATCGACGTGGCAGGTGCGGTGTCGGCGGACGTGGAGGCGAACTTCCGGGAACTTGGTGCTCGTTCCACCATGTGCGTCAGGATCCCTCTGGTAGAACCATTCCACCAACCTCACCCAAGGAGCTCAGTCTCTCGGGTCGGACACCATGAAACAGACGGCCAGAGACTGCCACGAGTCGGCGGGGTACCCAGCCACTTAGCGGAGCGAGCGCCAGCGGTTGCATTCGCGTACCGTAAGGTAAACATATGGCCTCCCCTGGCGTCATTTCGGGACAACCAGTAGCTTCGACATCATGCTGGCTAACTCTGTTGCCTGCTCACTGTAGACACCTCAGTCACGTACCCGGCTCTCCTACAGCTTGTAGGATTTCACGATACTCCTACTGTAATACCATTTTGCTCTCCTTTCTCCGTGGAGCTCATATGATTCGGAGAAAGGAGAGCAGACTGATAGGAGTAGTATCGTGAAAGAGTTGGTCAGTACGTCGAAGTTGGTGTACCGAAAGGACACTAGGGGGGGCGGTTGGATGCCTTACGGTACGCAAATAAGAAGTGCAATCGCTCCGCAGTTCGTGCTGCACCAGAACTACCGCATACTTGCATGTACAGCAGTAGTAATATTATTATTTTGTTTGCCTTCCGACAATTGCAGATGTACCTCAGAAAACTTTCCCTTGATGTCTCATACTCTACATGAATAATTAGACTAAACCAATACGTTTGTAGTTTCGAGACAGAAAAGATAGCGTCATATGATAAAAAGGGAGAGATGCACAAACAACACTAGATCACACGATCGCCGACCGTGCAGGTGGTACCTCTCGGTCGGTACAGAGGTCGATGTCCACAAACTTGAATGTCGGCGCATGTACGTGTTGCAGTGGAGATGGGATATATATCGTACAAGTATTCGATTTATCACCTGAAGCACAGAAGAGCTCCAACAGGAAGTGGAAGGCGGAGGCGAGGCCACCCAAGCGGAGCGTGCAATGAATGTCACGTTTTCACCACAATGACCCACGACCACGGCACCCACGACCACGGCACTGCTGTTGTTCGTGGTTGATGTTGCTGGCGTTGCCTGCACCTTCTCCCAGGGGCCCCGCAATTACGAATGCAGAACATGCGGGTACCTTCAATGGACACCATCAACGCTTCTCGTGCATGGTTTGTTGTGTTGTCTATGCAAGGCCCAGTAGGACAGCAAGTACGACCAAAACAAGCCGTTCCTCCTTGCTCACGACTATGGTCTTTGCACGCCTCAATTGCGAACTAGGGTTGCACACTCCAGAGAGATTTTGAACACGCAGTCTACAGCAAGGGCGATTTTTACATTCAACAGATGTCCACATCACGAGTGTAGGTACAGCAGTAGAATGTCCGAGAATCAGCAGCAGGGCTCACGCACAGCTGCTGTTGGCTGCGAGCACGACGACTGGAAGGACTTCTCTTGCGTCACAAAGTGGGAGTACTTCATCAATGACGTGGCCGGAGCGGCAGCAGCAACAACGCAGAGGCGGAGCACCAAGAAGCTCACTTCTTATGACGGGCGCTCATACTGCTTGAGAAGGCTGATCGCCGGTCCGAACTCCGACAACAGCAACAACAGCAACGACAACAACAGCGAGGTATGGAGAGCTTTCGTAGACGCGCAAGAAAGCAACGCGTAGGGCGTCTCAGTCGCGCGGGGCGGAGGAAAGTAGAGGATATCGTTATCGTTGTTCGATACCATGTGGTTTGAAAATTGCATTTGAAAATATTGACGGAATCTGTCCGCCCTTCATGTGTGTGTGCCATTGCCTCGCATGTGTACCCACCTCTCTGTTGGGACGACCAAACTTGTAGACAAAGCAGCAGCCGCGCGAAGATTAGACGGTCCAGATGTCCGTCATTGCTTCTTGGCAATGATGCGATGCTTGATGCAATCCCAAGAATGAAGGGTATTTTAGGTCTTGTGAGGGAGGGAGTAGTTTGTGCTGCCTGCGTCAATGTGATGTGTAGTCAGTCTACTGCTGTAGACTTGTCGTTTGGACAGGCGTTTTGGTGAAGAATGGTCACGTCCATCGTACATGTGTGAGAATAGCATTTGCAGCGCTGGCATTTGCATGATTCAGGTGTTCCGATTCTGCATCATTCCAACATTCTTCTAGTGCGTTCGCCTTCTACATCAGTTTTACGTTACATAATCCCATTCGGGGCCCACATAACGGTATCCATGTCGCCGATCCAGCCTTCCCTCGCCTCTACAGTAGATCAGATGCGATGCTAACACAGCATGTGTACCGTTCATGATGAAACAACTTTGGCAGCAACAAGGTTGTCGTCATGGCCCCCACTATAACCAACCATTCCATAGCGCTGGGTCAAGTTTTGACACTTTTATCGGCCGCCAGCTGCAATCCTCCTCCTGACACAACCCTGCATGTGTTCCAGGCGCGGATATCAGCAGGAGGAGCTGCAACTGCCGGCGACGAAGGCGACATCTCGGAGTTTCCCGACCTGGCGAGCTTTTTCGGAGAGGAGGAGTGTTCCCTAGACGCGTGGCTGGCTCCGGAACCGTCATCATCATCAGCGACGATGTCGAGTCGGGAGGAGGAAGCGGACGAGCGGGAATTCCTGGAAGACATGGGGGCGTGGCACCTGTTGCGCAGTTGGTGCGTAAGCGGCGGCAGGCCCGGCGAACTTGGAAACGGCACTTTTTTTTTCTTGTATCACAACAAATTTATCTCTATCCATAGATAAAAGGGTCTAGAAAGAGTTCAGCAATCAATTCATTGCGTTCGCTGAACATTCCCGGGGTTCTACGTTTCCCCAATTCCCCAAGCAGCATGCAGCAATATCTCCTGTTTGGGTAACAGGCTACACAAGATT
>CACKRE030005117.1:58399-71085 GCA_902602495.3 Ectocarpus sp. CCAP 1310/34
TCCCCGTCCTTGCAACTACCTAAGCGGCTATGAAGCATGGTCGGCTGGACTGCGCCACACCGTCCGGCGTCATTTTCGATTATTGCTGCGAGGGTACCCGTCGTTTTCACAAAGGCTCAGACGGAATATGGCATCTTCCGGCCGCTCACCCTTTGCGGTACTTGGAAGAATAGTCGTGCCTACAGAATGTGAAACGAGGCAAGATGCCATACCAACCCATTACGTATCTGCTTTGACACAGCAAGGATGGCAACCAACTCCTGGTTCATAATTAAGCCTGGGCCGGCATCGTAGGGAAGCGAGGTCTGACGACAACGGCATGCGTTTACATGAGTACACCCACCCCATCAAGTTGGTCGGGGCCG
The DNA here is from genome assembly GCA_902602495.3 of Ectocarpus sp. CCAP 1310/34. Lineage (NCBI taxonomy): Eukaryota > Phaeophyceae > Ectocarpales > Ectocarpaceae > Ectocarpus > Ectocarpus sp. CCAP 1310/34. The sequence continues at coordinate 58,765 of CACKRE030005117.1, forward strand.
ACCTCGACAGGGCCTGATGGTGGCTTTTGGGTTTCTCTGAAACCGATTCTTGCGGACGCGAAACGAGGGGAAAGCAGTGCATCATCCCCGCGGAGAAACGTGGGAGATTTGTCAGATACTATTTACAACTATGCATATCTGCACCCGCCTTGCTGCCCTCGATCCTCCATGGTGAAATGACGAAGACACGCAATTAGTGATTACCCCCCGTAATCCGCCCCAATCAATGGTCTTATCAAAACTACACAATTCGCTGGCTGGAGGTTTCAAACGTACATGCCGACAACCTGTGGGGTGTGCACCACATGAGTAAGCTCCCCCCATACTCGTTTCTCTTGCCACAAAAAACACGTGTCGGACGCGTACACCCGCGATTCCCACCTCTGCCGAACCAAACAATAGTACATTGCCAATCTTGTCGCGCGTTTCGGCGCAGGATGCCCTGGAGTTGCCGTGCGTGAAGGAGTCCCTGTCACGGGTGAAGTCTGCCGTGCTGAGCGCTTCTGAGGGTCTGTTCGAAGCCTCTGCGGGCGGAGGGGTGCTGCTCATGGGGAACCGGGTGGCGCACCCGATCTCGCAGGTGTGGTTCGGTCGCTCGGTCGGCCGGCCTGCCTTTCGGATTGAAGTGTTTGGCGTATTTACTTTCTCGTGTCCGTCTCACCCCGTCTTGTTTGTTCCTGCCGTGAGCTCGTTGTTGGTCTGTAGCACTCTGTTGGAAAGTGAAAGAACCGTTGGGATGCGAATGTGAATATCCAAATGGTCCCTCCATTTCCGAACAGAAAATGGGTAACTTGTTGTGGAGAGTTGTGCTTGTGCATCTTATTTACGTGCGTGTGTTCTGTGGTGCGCGTTTCCGTGGATAGCGACTGCTGCTGCTGGTGCCGTCGAAGTTTTGTTTTGCTGCTGCTGCTGCCGTCACTGGTGCTGCTGGTGCTGCTGTGTGTGTGTACCTTGCAGTCTCTACTGCGCTCGTTCCAATGCGATACACACCCCAGCAGCTGCATGTTCGAAGCATGAGAAAGTGTTCGCTGCTTTCTGCCCCAGCTTGCTTTTGTGCTTGTTTGCGTGCTATAAGGTACCTGTGCTGCTGCGGTTTTGGGCCGAGCGCGTGGTTACGAAGCCCTCTTCTCTCGTGCGTTGCGATGCAAATAGTTCAACCCACCTACATATGCATGCCATCTTTTTTCTCACATCTGTTCGCTGGTGTTCTGTTGCTCGCTTGCATGCCGGTGTGCCTGTGCCCCTGCGACTGTCTCTGCCAACTTCGAAAGGCGACGCTCGTGCAGTGCGACGCGCTCTGCGACGCTGTGGATGAGGCGGAGGTGTTGCTTTCCAGGGGAACCTCGCTCCTGCACAAGGTGGGTTCGCAACGATGTACGCCACACCGAGAAAAAGTTCAACACCGGGAACATGCCACTTTGCTTCTACGAGAGTGTGTCTGCCTCTGCAGAGCCAAGGCCGTCTCGAGCACCGTTCTTCCTGTGATTGCCCTAACAGTTATGTTCGAAGGGGTCTGCGTAGCTTCCTGAATGTTTCTAGAACCAACGACGGTTTACTCGTAGCCTCGCGTGACACCCCCTCCTTCAAACCATCATCGCTACTTGAGGTACCCTCTATCAGTAGAGCACGAGTCAGACTCAAAAGGTGGTGGTATGTTTCAACCCGGCCGTTGTTACGCTTCCTGTTGGGGGATATTGTAGCGATAAATCTATCTCTCAACGTGCTCTGGGCTCGGTGCGAATTGGCCGCAGTGTACGCGCCCTTCTATGTAAAACACAATCGTATCGAGCGTGTATCTCTCTTCGCGGCGGGGGAAGGTGAGAGGACACAGATGGAGAGAATTGTCATATTTTTGCCCATTTCTTAACCACCCTTCGTCATGGGCAGGGCAAGGCAATCAGCTGCAAAGGGTTCTGCATCATCATCGCGAAGCCTTTTACCTCGCTCATAGAAGAAGCAAGGGGCGCGATTTCCAAGCCCGAGTTGTCGCACGCACGCGAAGGCTCCCAAGCCGGGCAAGATATTTGGCGGAATCCCCGATCCCCCCCTCCCCCCCCCTCCCCAACCCGGGTCGAGTAAACCTTCTAATCATATTGTGCGGCTTATCTCCGTTTTTCCCGCCCACACCCCTCACAGCTTCCGAAGGAGTATGGTCTCGTGGAAAAGCTGGTAACCACCAACACCGCCAGCTGCCGCGACAACAGCGCCGACAACATCAGCAACAGTAGCAGCACCAATGTCGGTAGCGCCACAGATGGACCGCTTGCCGTGCTGACGCGCTACCTTGCCTCCGGCGACCCCGCGCCCCCCTCATTCCCGAGGCCGCTAACGGGAGCGACCGGCGGCCCAGAAGAAGACGCCTCTGGCAGCGCCGATGCATCTCCTCCCCCGGCAGTGGCAAGCGGCGTCGCCGGCGCCGGCGCCGGCGGAGATGTCGATCACGCTGCTGCAAGGGGCGAGGGTAAGGACGATGACACGAGGCGGTACTCGACAGCAGTGCCTTCGGTGGAGCCTTCGCCGCCCCGTATCCAAGAGTACTCGGTAAGGTGGCGTTTGCCCAGACAGGGGACAGGGGACGCGGGACACGAAGAAGAGGAGGGCGTCGGTGCGAGGCTTTACGCGAGGGTCATGAACGATGGGTGTTGGGGCGATGCCGGGGAGGCTGATGATGGCGGCGCTGATGAGATGGACGCTCCCCCGGTTGTCAGACTCGCCGTATCGGTAGCCGAGCCCGCAAGCGTTAGTAGGTATTGAGCGAAAGTCAGACCGCCCCTTTCGGGGGGGTTAGACCAACTAATGTCGGGAGGTTTGTTTCCCTGTGTGTACGGGGAGTGAGAAAATTGTTCCTTGAAATTTTGTACAATAGCATGCTGACTTGTCGGAAAGATGATAGAATAGCTCGACCGGTTGGAAGTGTATTGATGGGGTCTCCCTTTGGTTCCTGTTCGGTGGCGGTGGGGTAAGCGTACTCTCCTCAACATTCGTCTGTCGGTCTGTTGGTTGCTCTCCCCACATCCTTGTACCTTGCGTACTGCGGCGACCTGGTGGGCTACTGCTGTCTGTTCCAGCTCACAGCTGTTGTCGTGATGTGGCATAGGTGATTGCTGTGCCGGCTAGAACCCGCCAGGAAATGACAACCCGAACGGCTAGTTCTGACAAGAGGGGACACTTTTTTTCTCGATTGAGGACGTTGGCCGATGTCCGCTCCCCCCCCTGCAAGCGTAAGGGTAGCCTGTACACGCGATAGGCTCCAATTTCAGATTGTTGAGTGGTTTTCCGCAGCCGGGACGCGAGGTTGCTATCCCGCTGTATCGAACCGAGCCACGATGCGTGCGCAGCTCCGATACAGTGCGGCATGTTTACGCAGGGGCCGCGCTCTGGGGAAGAGTGGAAGCGTGTGAGAAGGTGTGCGTGTCTGTGTGTCTTTAGTTGCTCTTTTCTTAGTTCGTTGTGAGGTACACACCTGGTGCTTGATCACACCGGTGCTATGCATGATACCAGGCGTTGTGACGGCCGATTTTGATGGACGGGAAAGCTCTTGCCAGTCACAGAGTTGTACTCTCCCAGCGTCGGGGCCGGATGGGCCGCCACTGTTTTTATGATCGCGTTGTCGACAACTACGTACCTCACCTTCGACGGCGCACGCTTAATCCTGGCCGGCGGCGGGGAGACAATACCCTTGATTTTTCTTGCCAATTCCCGTTTCCTGCCGAGACAACTACCGAGACAGCGAAGTGAGTTGTTACAATAGCTTCAGGGCCAACTTCTACCCTCCTCTTCATTTCGGTCTCGTGTTGTCATTGCTGTTGTGAGGTGGTCGCAGTGGGGGCTTTCCTCATAGCTGCTTTAGCTGTGAGTGTTTCAACGTCCACAGGCGTTGTTTTTTGCCTAGGGGTGACTCTTGCTGATTGCTTCAAAGCTCCCCTCCCGTACCCGCGTTTCGCAAGCGATCGTTTCTCGCTCAACACCGTCAAGTTTCTCCTCTGGGGATAAGAGGGCGTACAGGAACAAAAAAATTATCACGAAGAACAGGGGCGGCCGTGATGTTTACGCCGGCCAGCCTTCGCGCTACAGCAGCCCCTCGTCATCGCCACTTACAGCTCGCGACTACAACTCTACGGAATCAGAGGCTACATAAGCCATGCAGGGATCGCTCGAGTCAAAACCCATTGCCAAACAAAATCGTACCAAAAAATGGCACTATTAACGTGCTGCAGTAGATGTATCGAGAGGGATCGTACACACCAGGAACGTTTTCATTGTTTTTCCGCGTTTTTTTTCGCACCCGACCGCGGGTTGAAATTGGCAAAAAAAAAAGAATCCATCACAGAACGTGGGAGCTACAGCAGACTCTTACCGTCTCCACGGGCATGCAAAACAACCCAACTACAGAGCACTGCCAAAAAACGTGGCCAGCTCTCATGCCACACGCGAAAAAAATACGGTAGCCCCTTGCGCGAGCTTGCAGCTATCCCTGAAGACTATTCCAAGATTCCTACTTAGATGGCTGCATCTGCTCTAAATTACAAAACGTCCCCCGCTGTCATGCCACGCGCGGAAAAACTAGCCCTAGGAGCGAGCTTGGAGCGAGCTTGCAGCAAAACCCAGTAACACCCCCCAAGTTCTTCTATGATGGCTGCATCAGGAACTACCAATAGGTACAAGCTACAAGGCTTGTTCTTTACGCTACCGCGAACGTTGCCGCCACTCGGTCGAAGGCCGACTCCGCGTTGGCGAGGGACTGCACGTACGGGTGCTGGGGGTGCGCCGTCTTGAGCTGGTTGATGTAGCGGTCGACGAATGAGGCCGGCTTGTCGAGGTGGCGGCAGACGCAAATCAGGTTCACGAGCGTGTCCGCGTCGTTCTGGCTCTTGCTGATGGCCTGTTATCCCCGAATAAACAGGAGAGTAGAGGGGAGGTAGTGGCCACGGCGGCGGCGGCAGCAGCAGCAGCAGACTTGTTCACGACAAGGTGTTCGTCAGTCATTTCGAAATACAGCCGTTGGCGCCCGGGTCTGGGAGTAGCCCTTGGCACTTACACTTAAGGTTCACGCATGGGAGAGAGAGTGTGTGTGTGTGAGAGAGAGAGAGAGAGAGATTGTTGGATGTGGGCTCTACAATGGTGCTCGGCATTGGTTCCAGCGGTAAAGCGGGATAGAGATGACGCCAACCGCCCCGTTCGCGTGTCAAACTTTGACTGCCACATGACAGCATCTATTTCTGCTGTCTTTGTACAGTATGTCACACCCACGGGGTCACGCAAAAAAAAAAAGTCCCCACGCCCACCACCATGGCGCAAACCGCTACGATTCAACGCCACGGACTCATGCCAACGGTCCCCTTCCGCAAGTTGCTCTCGGCCTTCCTCCTACATACAGGACGATGACGGAAACATCTCGTGCGGGTTTCGAAGCTATATGAGCACTCGTGGGGGTGGCGCACCTCCCTCGCCCCAACGGGCGGAAACATTCGAGCTACAGCGAGGTTGTAGGTATGGGATGAGGATAATAGGAACCCCCTTCTCCCCCCCCCCCCCCCCCCCCCCCCCCCCCCCCCCCCCCCCCCCCCCCCCCCCCCCCCCCCCCCCCNTCACTTCGTGAACTCGGCAACCAGGTTACCGTTTTATTTTTACCTCCGTTTTTTTTTTTATTTTGGCGGTAATCAGAATGGTGGTCGAGTAGATCATGTTGTGCGGGGTGGAAAACCCTCACTCCGCGCAAGGGGGATGATCGCACCACGTTGTGTCAAAATGGTCAAGCACCCTCGAGGCAGTCACACAGTGCTTACAACTGTCTCAGGAAGTGAAAGCACCAGAAAACAAATTAAGCCATACGAAGCTGTCATCCGTACGCAAGGAAGTAAGCACAAGATGCCGAGCACCCTTCGCAGGATGCAGCGCACCCTTCATGCGACTCGCCGAATATCTCACGGCGCTTCGCGCTTAGTGATGTGAAAGCCTGGTCCGGTGAGAACCCGGCGTGCTCCGTCCCGGCTTTGTAGGGATGCGAGGTCAATGGTCTAACGACTACGGCATGCACGACTATGAGTACACACCCCCCCCCCCCTTGTTCATCATGCACTTATGAACACGCCGTTTTCAGCTACCAACATCAGACCGTTCCATGCCGTGAACATCGGGGCATCGCACATGAGACAGAAACGTGGTCGCCAACACCAACATCACGCCTGAAACCGACAAGCTGCAATGCATGCATGCCCCGTGACGGCTATCGCTCACCTCGACAAGAATGGTCTCGGCCTCCTGGTACTCCCCCATGTGCATCTTCGCCACGGCGCTGCTGTTCAGCAGGAGAGGGGATGCCTGCAAAAATACCGTGGGGGGTTGGGACGGAACAAAGGATCACCCAATCGTGGGGATACGTATACAGAGAGGCAACAACCATCTCCAGACATCCTTTGATACCGCCCATTGGGACACAGGTAACGACTCCGGATTGCCCAGAGGCTGAGATTGATGAGCTGGTTTTGTGTGTGAGTGTAAAGCACAGCCGGTGCCACGCAGAGGGGAAACACGCCCACGAGAGACGACAGAAATATACCGCAAAAAAAAACAACACAAGTGTAAAGTGTGCCACGATCAGGTTAGTTCCGCAAAGGCCGCCGAAAACCCGAGATGAGATGCTACGTCCCCAAGGAAAAAAACCCCAGCGAAAACAAGCACACACCCAACCATCTATCTCTCCCTCAGTTGCTGTCGAGATAAATTGCCTTTGGAATCCCGAAAATTTTGAGGTATCCATTGCCCACAACACCCCATGGGCTCGGGTATCGTCGGAAAAGAGGGGGCCGCATGTGTACAGGGATGGGGGGGGGGTGGGGTGGGGCGACGCCCGTACCTGATACTTGTCTATAAGCTCGTCGAAGATGTAGGCGGCCTCCTGGTACCGCTTGCCCCCCTGCGCCAGGTGGACCCAGGCAACCACTAGCTGGGTCAACGTGGCGTCGTCGTCGGCTTGCTGCAAAACCTGGACCTGAAACAACAAGCGAACAAACCGAACGGGTTTTCGGGGGATGACCGATCGAGTAAGCCAACTCAGCAGCGGGTGTGGTGTTCGACGAAGGTTATGGTACCGGAAGTGAAAACCTACCGCCATCCACTTGTTGTACTGCTGACTCGCTGTTGTTGTGTCCTGCGATGGTCGAGCCTGGGATTTGCACGTGATAGTATATCATATCGGAAACCGTTTTCCACCACGCCAACTGCGTAGGGCATCTTGCGCAGGCCTACTTCGGTAGGAAATCAACTCACACCACGTCGTCAGAAAGCACCTGGGGTGCGCGAAACACAGAACCCAACCCCACCTGCTTCAAGGCCAGGTCGACACGGTCCATCCTGAGGTAGATCTGAGCAAGCATAGCAGTCCTGCACGAAGCCGAAAGCAGACGCAAGGGAGGCGCGCTAAATACAAAGACAGGGTTCTTATCAAGAGGAAGCTGCCAATTGCGATGACCTCGGCAAGGTAGCTTGGACTGATGGCATTCATTGAGACTATGATGTTGGTGTTGCGGCAACCCATCATCGACGACAATATGTGGGCCCTTGAGAAAAAGAAGTGGAGCCATACGCAGGGCCTGCGATCCAAATGGAGCTCTTGATGCTCTGAAAATCGAGAGGTTCCGACCATGTGCAGGCTAGGTCGGCGTCAACATCGGCGTGAACGGTAGCGCCAAGCTAGGCCCCACGAAAACGTCTGGCTTACAGCTTCAGCCTTCTCACGCACGGATGCGGTTGAACGAGACAAAAACACGACAAAAGAAGCTGTAGCCTGAGATAAAACAGCAACGAAATCACGAAAGCAAGCAACACACCACGACGGCAGAGCAGACAACCCTTTCGAGTACAGCGGCTCCTGATGCCGCCAAAATATAAACAACACATAGACAACGTTTCAACACCAACAACAGCAACGATGCCAACAGCAGCAACAGCAACAAGCAACAACAGCAACAGCAGCAACAACGACACCATAGCAATACCACCGATACACCAACACCAACACCAACGAAAGCGATACAACAACAACAAAGGAACATCAACACCAACCACCAACACCAACAACTCACTGCTCCATGGTGACCCCGTTCCTGATGCTCCGGACGGCCTCCTTCAGATCCCCCTCGTGCGTGAACACCGCCGCCGCCAGCAGCTGCACGGTCGGGTTGTTGCACGAACCCGGGTCGGTGAGCCACATCTTCAGGGTCTCGATCACGATCTCTCGGCTCTCCGGGTTGGACAGGTATTGCGCCATCAGGCGCACGGCCTGGAGGGCCGGAGGCGCATCGTCCTTGATCTGGAGAAACGAAAAAAAAGGTCGAGAAGGGAGCCATGTGATCTAGGACGTACTTGTCGATGTTGTGCAGACTGGGGGGAGGTAATCCCGAGCTATGACGTGGTAGCACGCTGTGCTTGTGTAGTAGGGGCGGGGAGGCGGGGACCGAAGGGCGTCAACACCATCCAGGTCTGCCAATGGTTTCAAGGCGCGTCTACGGAAAAGTTGGTGCCTACTGCTGTACCTCCATTCTCCCGGCTGGTCCTGCTTCGATTCGTTACACTCTCAAGACGCCCGTTATGCTTGTTCGTGGAAGGAGTCGCTAGGGGCGGTGGACGCCTTGGAAGGTTGGAATGTCGTTGACGTACAAAAACAACCATTTTGAGCGAGGATTTCAGACCACCTTTCTTAAATCTGCTCGTCTGCAAATGAAGCCAATGGAACCCCGCTTTCCAGTCCTCTAGGGACACCAGCTTGTTCATGCCTGAACCCCATCAGCAACATTGACTGAGCTTCTCTACAATATGTCATGGGTGTATTCCGAGAGATTCGTTCGCTTAAAAACAGGAAATCGCGGACAACAGTTGTTTCTGTGTGGGTGCTTCGAAAGGGTACGGTACCTGTACAAATACGGTACCTGCACAAATATGTTTGCAACAATCGCAATCGCCACCCCGAGGAACCCGGAATCCCAGCCCCGCGATATCTGTTGCTGTTTGCTTTCTCCCGATCAGTAGTCTACGTCGCAAAATTGATTACGCAAACGTATGGGATAAAGTATTCAATCCGTGCTTTGGGGTTAAGCATAGCCAGTCCCTCCCGATGTTTTGAACATGAACGGACAAGCCCGAGGCACCTCGCGCTCCTGCATCCTGCACACATGATGTGTTCGGACGTTGGATCGATAATACTTCTAGAGAGTTCACTGCAACGAAAAGCCGATTCAATTGCTGTAACGTTGGCATGCAAGGGCGAATGTTGCCGGCCTTGATAGAGAGAGAGTATAAGGGTATCGGGTATAGGAAGGGTGTGCGGACGTCGCAGAACCAGGGGCGGGGGGGTAGGCCTGTCCTCCATCGGCCGTTTTATTTTCGATTTAGATACACAAACTTTACTTCTATACTAATTTCAAGTAATTCCACCTTCTTATTCTCCGTCATACAAGCAAAACGGCCGATGGAGGACAGGCCTACGGGGGGGGCGAGTCGATTGCACCGCACGCGGAACATTCAGCCTTCCCAGCACCCAGCACCCCCTAGCCCAAAACACAACCTCAGCAGTGACAAATTGCACACAGAGACACCAACACAAACCTCTCCAAGAACGATGCTGAACTGTCCCAGGGCGAGGTAGGAGCGGTAGATGAACTCGTCCCTCTCCACTCTGAGCGCCTCGGGCAAGCGGCCAAGCCCTGATCCCTCCGCTATCGCGAGTTGATAGCTCCCCAGCCAGAAGTGGTTGCGCAGCGTGAACAAATCATCAGGCTCTGACATCCTGTGGAACGGTTCTCTCCTTTCGTCTGCTGCCGTCGGACGCAAGCCTCGCCACCACACTTACTGCACAAATGGAGCGCCTAGAGTCTACAGCAGTATCGCCTTCCGCTCTGTCGAAAAGTGCGTCTTATTGCTGCCGCTCCTGGTGGCGTGTTCTTTGTCTGCAGACGCACAGCAGTGTTGTCGATGCACAGGAAAAACCTTCGAGCTCCGCTGAAGGGTGAATCACCGAAGCCACACGCCAGTGTTTGGGCAGATGTCTTCCGGCTGTTCGTCTCTGAGCTCACTGCGCGTGGCGACAGAATAAGGAGGTCAGAGGTTGAGCTGGCAGCAGTCAGCCGATTATTAGGGCATCGTGAAGGGGGCGCGGAGATAAGGTTTCGATGGATAGGGGTGCGGATGCGCATACATCCCATGAAAAAACATAGAAAACTAAATTTATTTTTGAAACCGTCACGAGACACTACACACTACTGCTACAAAATACGTACGTTCTTCGGCGCAGGTAGTGGTGCTGTTGCCGGTAGCTGCCCAACTTAGCTGTGCAGAGAATTGATTGTTTAGTTTACTTGGCAGGTGGCGCGAGGCACGCAACGATTGTTAACCCCAACTGACTGAGCATTGGCTCACAAGTTAGCAATAGAGCCTATAGATTCACTGAAAACTTCAACCTAACCCCTGTTGAGGTTATTGGGATTGCAGCTTGCCTCGGGCAGCCGTGCTGGTCATCTCCCAATTTTGCGGTTGTTCTTTTTGAGATGGTCTCTTTCCACCGGGCGTTGATAACGCGGAATTTCTGTTGAACTCAATCAACGTTGTTAGACTGACTCTTATGGCTCCCGAAAGTTGGCCAGACGGAAAAAAAAAAAATCGTTGCGAAATTCCGGGCGGTTAATGGAAGCCAGGTCCAACGGATTATTTCGTCGGGTTTTCGAGGATCCTGCCATGGCATGTAGCGCCAGGGGGCCCACGACATGTCAGGATTCGAGATTGAATGGAGGCCTAGAGCGGCCGAGCGGCCACCATTGACCATTCAACCCACGGTAGAGAGCGAGAGCCAAGTAAGTGCAGCACGGGCACCACCATGTCAACCGCCTCTCTTATGCTACTAATAGAGAAGAATGCTAGCTCCGACTGGGTGATCAACAGGATGAAGGGCACCAAGTGGGGCGACAAACCGAACGTAGGCCATGCTAGTTTGTTCCAGTTCTTGCCGGGGTTTTTCGCTGCCATGAGCGTAAAGGAGAGAGGCAAATGCTACAACAGCGAGCCTGAAAGAAATGCAGAGGCAGTCAAAGTTTACAAAAGCTTCGCTGTGCCGGCATTNTAATAGAGAAGAATGCTAGCTCCGACTGGGTGATCAACAGGATGAAGGGCACCAAGTGGGGCGACAAACCGAACGTAGGCCATGCTAGTTTGTTCCAGTTCTTGCCGGGGTTTTTCGCTGCCATGAGCGTAAAGGAGAGAGGCAAATGCTACAACAGCGAGCCTGAAAGAAATGCAGAGGCAGTCAAAGTTTACAAAAGCTTCGCTGTGCCGGCATTCCTTCGCTGGTTGGTAGAGGAATACGACTTCACCAATACCCCAGATTGGCTCACGAAGGACATCATGGGCCGCAACTCGATGGGACCAAAAATCTTGCACCCCGGGGCGAACTCGCATGTCAGGGGTCGATCCCCCCCGACAGAAAACGAACTCCAGCTTGTCGCGTTTCCCCGCCTCTGCTTTCTTTTGACGGGGGCACTAGTCAATAATTATCCACGGAGTCGGTACTGGCTGCACGGCGGGCGAGTACTGTGGTAGTGCCATGTGTCAGGGTGAACAAAAATTCAAATTCTACATTTAGCAACCTCGCGCGGTCTGCCTGCCATCGACTCGGCGCTCTTGGATCAATATTTGCGGCATTTGAACATGCCGTCCTGCGGGAGCAAAGTCGTGTACCGCCATAGGGGTGTTCCGCGGTAAAGACGATTTGTCTCTCCCGCGGCGAGGAAAACCTCGAATGAACAACCGTTTTTGGATACATGTCTAAAACGACGTTTAAAAGCATGAAAAAAAGAGAAACAAAAAAAAATATGATCGGATCGCCTTGATCGTTTTTTTTCACCGCGTTGCCGATTTCGGCGCCTCCATTTCTCCTCGGCAATCGATTCCGCTTGGCCGATTTAGAGGGGGTAGAGCCACTCAGAAAGTTGCTCAGACAAAAACTCGACGTGGGAACCGAGAATCTAACATCCCAAGAATTTTGAAATTGCTCAGCTACCGTCAGCTTTTGAGCAGCTGAAAGTCCATTGCAAATCAAAACTGGGACATTCCAACGATATATTTGTGATCCCCACCCCAAAATTACCCTATCTCGAAGTCAGGAGAGATTGAATCAACATGTAGAAAGTGTTGCGGGAGGGGGGATATTTCAGTGTAATTCCTAGTAAATCCAGGTTGTCCCTGCTTTCGCGCATATATATCAGTGCGTAGCTGTATCACGGCAGCATCGATCCTGATCGAAATTCTGACGACGGATTCTTGCTGTACAACACA
>CACKRE030005118.1:33516-51074 GCA_902602495.3 Ectocarpus sp. CCAP 1310/34
GGGGGGGGGGGGGGGGGGGGGGGGGGGGGGGGGGGGGGGGGGGGGGGGGGGGGGGGGGGGGGGGGGGGGGGGAGCGATTGATTGTGGACATCCGTGCGGTCTCCCTTTAGAGAAGAGCGCGCAACCTTTACGCAGTCTCCCTTGAATGTTGAAGTGTGGGAATAACAGAGGGGTTGGTGAGAGCCTCCACGGGAGGGGAAACTCAAAACGGTAGCTGCAGACAGCAGCCCCTTTACGTGGGCCTGACGGTGTGAAACAGCTATGAGTAGCTATGGCGTTTGTTTGCTGTGTTGCATCTCCGAGCGTAATGTTGTGTGTGGAGGGGTGGTAGTCATTAGACTGCGCGAGGAACTACGCTACCTGGGTAGTTTGTGGCCTGGGGCGAAATCGGTCAAGTTTCGTCAGTTGAATGATCTCGCTCACTTTCGTAGGATTCGGATACAGTCGTCCCCGCTTTAAAGACACCATTTTGAAGACACTCCTCGCTTTAAGGACACAGAAAATCTCAGAAACATGGTGCCCCGCAGATGTGAAAGAGTAGGGGGCGTAGGGTTTCCACCATTCGACCCCCCCCCCAGAAAATGGTTTCGAGAGCAAAGCACTTTTATTGCCAACGTTCGTTGTTTGCCTTGGGTGAAGTCTCGTGTGTTGTTTGTGCCTCGTTTTGACTTGTTGGGAGGCGCGGTGTCCTCTTTGTCGCTGTGCTTTCCCGACATTTTTGGTCTCTGTGTTTCTGCGCAATCTACATTTTCCTAGTGTCGTTTTACAACCTTCAATATTTCTCAGGTGCGGTAGCGAGATATTGGGCAACATATTCACGGTGAGGACAACGCCAAAGAAAAAAATAAAGCAAATATTTAAGCCCATATCAACACCACAGCGCACTACCGTCGTGTACATTTACGATGCGTAGGTCGTAGAACGCCATCGCTTTCAGCGTTTTGGTGGTACGGTACGGGGAAATTCAACGATGGTATGCAAGTATGTATTGCAGCACAATAGCAGCAATGGTTGCGAAATTCAAATCACCTTGTTTGTGTCGTAGGTTTCAAACAACACCTCTTGTGGTCGCCTTTCTGCTGCGAATGCGCACCTTTTTACATATGTTTCGCCTTCATTGGCCCCGGGGATGGTGCGTTAGTGGCCCCGGAATTTTAAAGACACTTCCCCGCGTCAAAGACACTTTTTTGGGGGGGGAAACGTGCTGTGTCTTTCAAGCGGGGTCGACTGTATTCGGATGTGTATCTTGCGATGTTAGCCCCAAGGTGCGCGTGCCATCCCCCTTGACATCGCAGGAGTTGGAGGCCTGCCCTTCATCCTAGAGAAACGCGCAGAAGTAGTAGGTGATGTGATGTCCGACGGGAAGCCGCTGCTCTATGTACTGCCTTCAAGGTAGAGAGGGGTGCTCAAGGTGCCGCTGTTCAACTTTTCGAGAAACTGAGAGGGAACGAGGCGTCACATAACGAGAAGTAGCCAGATGACAACAGATTCTCGAGAAACGCACAGATGACAACAGATTCTCGAGAAACGCACGAGAGAGAGTACATGTCAAAATGCAACAACGGTTCGTTCACAGGCCTCGCGAGGGTAAGCATGCCAAAGCACGAAGTCAACAATTGACTGCGGGGGCAATCATTCGGGGATATCCGAGCTGCGGGCATTTGCTGCAACCAGAGGCCATGCTCTGGATGACACGAACGATATCGGCACTTTCGATCCAACTGCATGTACAGTGACCAAATAATTGTCCGACATGATGAGTGACAGACCCTTCGTGTGGCCGCAACCAAGGTGTTCACCCACCATGCACGTGCATGTTTCCAACTTGCGTGCCCGTCTAAGTGCGACGATGCCGTGCGTTTCTCGGACGCCCGCCACCGCACATTGGCAAACGCTAAACAGACTTCGCGGGTGCGCCCCCGCAACTAACCGCGAAAACATCTTGGAGAAATCATTTTCTTTTTTTTTCAACCTACTCACAAACTCAAACACGAAAAATGAACTTTCACATGCTTCAGGATTGGACGTTGGAACGCATTGAGAGGAGATGGGCTTGATTGCGTCTAGATAATCACGAAACGCGAAGGCCACTCAAGGCGATTTTCCGGGAGCAGACCAGGGGCCCGAAGGGAAACGGTGAACACGCCGCGATTTCCTGTATCGCACGACGACTCGATCAGGTATTCGCAACATGAGCAAAGCACCCGTGGGAGCTGCGGCACAACGCAAAAATGGTCGAAAGAACAAATTACAGGAACGGGGAGGGGGAGGGCTGCATCCGGCACTACCGATTCAAACACTGATTCGAAACATGACATTCATTCCAGACCGCTGGGACAACATCCCTCGAAGCACACATTTTCGGACTTCAACGACAGATATACGCAAGTGCCATGCCCGTGTATCCTAGGACGGGGCACACAAGGGCGCTATGCAAATGTATGATACAAACCAGCCGCCCCAGTGTAGCTCTAAATACCAATACACTTCAGAGGCATACGGAGGTAGGTTCAGCGTTGTACCCCCGCAGCCTCGTCCTTGGCTTTCTGCTGCTGGATGTCCTGGAATCGTAGCGCTACCCTGCTCGTGAGCTTGATGTACTTCTCCGCGCACACGTTAATGCACTTCGTCTCCCCGTCATCCAGTCTCTTGCTTCGGAAGCTCTGCGACGAGCGCGAACGGCACAGCGCGGCAACCAGACAAGTCGGGGAACCGGATAAGCGCACGTTACGTAAGATATCACACACGCCGGGCCGCTTGTCAAGGCTCGATTACTCCACACAAGAAAAGGTGGCGGTGTGCCGAAACTGCGGCGTTGGACCCGCTGTTTTGTTGAGAACGTTCCGAAAAAATATCATTGTAATCTCGCATCCTTTTCGTCGTGGAGTGGTCGAGCTTGTGTGTAAAATCTGTCCCAAAGGTGTGATATCTTGCACATGCACGGTAGAGTACTCGAGACCTCAAAACTTGTGGAGATCGCCAGAGGAGATTGCTTCCGATGCGTGATGATATGGTTGCCATCTGGTAGTAGAGAGCTACGTTAATCCCCTAGCAAAAAGTGCATCAATGTACGCCCTTGGTCTCCCCCGTGCACCTAGCCGCTCGAGCTGTGTGTTGGAGTCGGCCGGTAGGTGGAGTCGCCACACCGCGAAAGAGACTAGCGAGATTTGCAGCTGTGGGTAAGGGGTATGGGGGCAGAGGTACCAGCCTGCCGACCGACGAATTGCGCAGACTAAGTACTATCGCCCAAAATGACGCACGATGAGGCTGCACTTGGTGCCAAACGCGTGGGGCACAAGGTCCACAAACGTATAATCTAAACCAGGTCATGTCGCCAGAGAATCAGCTACCGCTCACGCTGGAGACATGCACACAATGTAAGGTCAATGGTCAGGACGTGCACACAGCCTTACCTCCCTGTCCGGCGCAAAAACACAACAACCTTCGCAAATCTTCTGGGCTAGAGCACTTTTCAAGCAAGGAACGGTGACGAACAGCTACTAGATCGGGAGGTGGAATAGTTTATTGTTGAAAACGTACCTGCAGTAGGCTCGTGCGTTGCTACCATTGGCCCGTTCGCTACACAGCAGTATGACAATATATTGATTGAGGTGTGGGGGGCGCCAATCAATGTGATGGACTCTGAAAAAAAATGTCTTGGAAAAAAAAGACACCTCCACACGGACTCGAGCCTATGTCAGGGTGGCCTTCACTGAGTTCACGAAGTGAAATGGCTTTTTTACAACGTCGTTGCCGAGCGATGAAAGCCCAATCCCGATGGCAAACACCGAGGGGGGGGCTTGTTTCACAACTTCGTTGCCAAACGACGAAAACCCAACCCCGATGGCAACGCCGGGGGGGAGGGAGGTGTACTCCGGGAGGGAGGGAAGGGTGTGGTATATAAAAAAATAGGGCTAGCAGCTAAAAAAAAAAATGTCTCTGCTGTTGTGCTTCGCTTGTTGGTTCGAGCTTTGATCGAGAAATCTCAAAAGCGTTCAAGCGTGTGATGGGCAACCAGGCTAGCACGGGAGGCACTGGTCGCACACTAGGCCTTCGCGCACAAAAGTGTAGAGAGGCGTACAGCAGTACATGTCGCACCGATGGTGGTGCGTAGTAGCGTCTGTGTTGTTGGTATCATGTGCCCCTCTCCGCGAAAAGAGAGAGAGAGAGAGAGGCCACTGCTGCTGAGGCTGCTGCTGCAACCAAATGTTGATCTCTCCTCTCGCTTCCTCCGCCGATAGCTAACAACAGCAGTGTATGGCACACCCTTCTCCCGCCGTCTCGCCCTCGCTGTGATTTGTGTCTCCCTCTCCCTTTTGTTTTTTTTTTGTTTGTTTTTCTCCCATCATTGGACTCTGTCGTCTGCCCCTCTGGCCCCTATCCTCCACTTCTACTGGCTAGACGACCCAACCGAGGTCACATAGGAGGGGGGGATTCGACCCCCTCCTGCGGTTCCTGTTTGTCCATGTCTGGCTCTGTGTGTGTGATGTGTGGTGTGCGAGGCTATCTGTCTTGCTTCAAAATCAAACGACGCCTCCTCTCGGTGTTACAAGGGGCCAGAAACTTCCCTGCTTCAAGTTGGGTACCGACGCTGCACTATCTCGACGCACCGAGCACGGATTGAAAAGGTAGCAGTTGGGGCAGCTCGGGCAAAATATTACTTGTTGTGAACACGTCTTAGATTGCAATTTGGTGCCGAGATGGTGAAATGGGCTGGAATNAGAACACCCCCCCCCGCCCCCCCCCCTCTAAACAGCTTTTCTTTGAAAAACAAAAAGCGTCCCTATCGGGCCACTTCTCTCAAAAAAAACTATTATAATAGCTCTTACCTTGGAGCATTCGTCGAAACATCGAAACACCAGGTTGTTGTACATGGCAAGCGAGTCTTTCCTCTGCCGTGTTTCCCGCGTTGCCGAACCAAGTGGAGGTCGGGTGAGAGAGACACAAGAGTGCGCGGGGGGCGAGGGTCGGGGCAGCGCCGACGTCACGCCTTGCGACATCGTTTCTACGCCAATTGGGACGACGTGAAAGGCATGGCAACCATAAATCTCGTGATTGTGGCCGCCAGGAAATTAGCTTACTTCCTGGATGTTTCAGACACACATCGTTCCGTCCCGGCATTGCAGGGATGCGAGGCCATTTGCTCTAACGACAACGGCATGCGTTTCGTGAGTGCACCCCCCCAAAACCAGTGCCTAGTTCCTCTGCCCGTCTTCGTGTGAACCGTTCCCACCAAGAGGCAACAGATGTTTGTTGCCTAAAGTTGTTGCCTAATGCTTCGATGCCCACGGAGCGATTCCCTACCCGATACTGTTCTCAAGAGGAACTAAGATGCTTGTTGTCCAAGTCAACTGCCTACTGTCCGTTCCTAGCCTTCCGAGGAAGCACCTTCGAGAGAACCCCTTGTTTGCACAACCATTAGCGGTGTAGTCTATAACATGAGCCGCTGCAGCTGTGTGTTCCGTTACTCACCTGTTGGCTCTCCAAGTGCTGCAAGAAGTCCTGCTGCTGGACTGGCGTCATTCCCTGAAGACCCTCCATGATGCTGCGCCTGGCATAATGCGATCGACCAAGGACCAGGATGAGATGTTTGGCACACAACGAGAGCTTCACCATCACAGCAGAGACGAAATGGAGGGAGCTGGGAGAATTTTGTGTTTCGATCCTACTCGTGCTGCGGACCAGAAAAAATGCAAGCGAGTAGGTTTAACTATCAGCTACATGGATGGGTCAGACCCGCTATTACCATCCTTGCGCCTAACACCCTAAAATGCGACTGAACTCCGCCCTCAATTAACGTATTGCTGTACAACCCAGCTTTGAGGACGCTTTTTTTCGGGAAAAACCATGTGCGTCCCTGAAGCGGGGACGAGTGTACTGCTGTCGCGGGTCCTGCAACGAGTTACCACTGCTGTCGGAGATATCAAGCGTACATGGAGGGCGGTGTAAGACAGAGCAACGTGCGTGGAGGATTGGGTACTACAGCAGTACATAACCACAGCAATTCTCAGACCACTGATGTACTATTGAAGCAACCCTCCTGCAGTTCAATACCCATATCATCACCGTTTGTACACTTGCTCGAACGAACTCTGGCGTTGCTCGAACGAACTCTGGCGTCAACTCTCAGGGCTACCGACTGCTGCGGTGCTGTGTAGCGCGAACAGCAGTCAGTGTGTTGCACCTCAGCTGCAGTTGCCAATCTACGCTGTACCCGCGGCTTATAAGGAGGAGAGCAGAAGTCCATGCAGCATTCGGTCGATTTTTTCTGACTTTCGTCAGGTAGCACAACGCCGACACGAGTGGGGAAGGCCAAGCCAGCGGCACTCTGGCAGCAGAGAGAGCGGCATAACAGCACTGCTTGCTGACAGCAGTCCAGGGCGGTTTACGGCGGCCTTGTACAGCAGTATTTAGTAGCACTTTGTTTCCTGCTCCATTTCCGCAACTACGTAGGTAAGACCAAGCTACTGCACGACAGAACTGATCAAAAACAACAGAAGGCAATGACCACCCACCTGCGACGTACCCGACGTGCCTGCAGTGTGTGTTTCGGTACGAGTAACCACGCTCAACGCAGCGAGGGGGCTCCGCAGAATGGAGTACCCTCGTCTGTGGTCTCCACTTTTCCCATTTTGCGTCCCCCGAGGAAGGGCAGAGGCAACAGAGACTGCACGGCGGAGACCACAGCAAAGGTTGGCGGTGCTACAGCAGTGGCGATTGCCGAGGAAGAGGAACGAGAAGAGAGCGGAAAACAGGCAAACACGGGCGAAAACAATGGACGCCCTTCGGCGGGAGGCACACCGCCTGGAAGCCGACCTTGAGGTAAAGTGTACAAACCGCCGTGCCATGACTGTTGATCATTCCTTTCGCAGCGGTGTTCTTTGCGTCTGCTGTGCTCGCTCGCGTTCCCCCCCTGAGAGTTGAGGGTGTTGCCGCCTGCTCCTGTCGCAAAGAACCGTGTGTATACATTCGTGTTCCGCTTAGCTTCGAGCTTGCCTATGGAAGACCTACACAATAGTATGCATGGCAGTAGTGGTAGGGAAACTGTGTGCGTGGTTGCTCCGCACTCTCCGTCTCGTTAGAGTGGAACGGCCAGCTCCGGCGTGTTGCGGGGGGGAATACAGTAAGCATTACACGACGCGTTCCACGAGTAGGCTACGACTTGCAGGTTTATCGCTTTAGACTCGAAAACTGGTCACCATTGGTGGTTGGTTTGGTTCTCCGTCACATACATTCATGAATTCCACACTCACTCACCCTTGTCGGCAACCGGGCAAAAAGGGTGCGGGGTAATGGAGAACGACGTTGTCGTGCAGTCTTCGCGTACACATTGGAGATACAAAATACTTCGCGTACACATCACAGACAATAAATAAGTTGATGACGAAAATATACACACCCCGAGACACGCTTGCTCCGCAACCACATGAGGGTGCCATAATAGAACACCCACCCCACAAACCGAGTTCCCCTAAATCTTCCGTCTACAACTTCCCAACATAACACACAGGTAGATACACAAGATGGCTACCAAACTGTCTTGTTGAGCCTGTTACCCACAGGGGAGATATCGTTGTATGCTATCTGGGAAACCGTAGACATACAGGTAGCCTTTCGCTCACGCTATGGATTCATTGCTAACCTATCTTAGACTTATTTCTATAGATAGAGATGGATTTGTTGTGTGATACTAAGATATATATATACTCGGATTATATGCTACGGATGCTGAAGATATCAGTCGGCTGTTGATCCTGCATCAAGTTGAGAGCGCAGCAGCAGCAACAACACGACCACGAGTAAGCGGTACATGGTGCCCTGCCGGCTCTCGTTGGGCCGCCGAATCTCAACACGGCACGGGCGATCGGTTCTTCCTTGGCCTGTTGAAAAGGGAAGGCGTGGGCGTCCAATGTTTGGGGTGGCGGCACATGTATTGCGCTATCACGCTGGCAGGCTCTTGTCGAGAGCGTTTCTGCACAAAGGGCTGATTCAAGTTCCTTGTAATATTCAGAGAGGGAGACATGGGCCAAGGCGAGAGGAGCCTAGCGCGTCCAGTCCATCACACGCATCACACTATTTGTCATCTCGCTTTTTTTTTTTTGTCTCTCATCATTGGACTCTGTCGGATGCCCCTCTGGCCTCAATCCTCCACTTTTACCAGCTAGACCACCCAACCGGGGTCATATAGGAGGGAGGAATTGGACCCCGTCCTGCGGTTCCTGCCTGAGATATTTTTATCGCGAGAAGGATACAGCAATCCCTTCCCTCGCGACTTATGAAGTCGATCAAGTTTACTAACAATGAGCTTTGCCGCGCGTCGCTTTCAACGGAGACCAGGATTCAACTAGCGAGAAAAAGCTCACTCTGTCGGAACTCGAACCCATGACCTGGCCCTTAGCAGACTGCAAGGCTACCCACTAGACCACCGGGGCGTCCGGTGTTGTATCTGCGTGGTCCCCGGAGATCTCGGAGATCTGATCCTGCGGAGTACACACACAAACATCTTAAGCCGGCGTGTACGTCATTATCTACGTGGCGTCGACTGCGCCAACCGGCTTGCGAACGAAAATATGCCGGCCTTGCAGTACAGCCGAACAATCGATCATACACTATTGTGCGGTGGTGGGCCCGGTTGAGCGACCGCTGGTTTTCCGAGGGGATATCGCTATTCACGGCAGGTCGTTGTTGCCGGCCAGCGGGTATACGTCGGGGTGCAGCGGTGCCACTCGATTTTGTGGTCGCTATGCAGTAGATGTCGCTAAACAAAGGGTCACTATACAGGTCCCCCGCTGCAATTGGTCCCCACCTACAACCGCACTATCAGGAGTGTCCCGCAAGGGGGGAAGGTGCATGCCTTTTGAACGCCTCCGCCGCCGTGGTGCTGGTGGTGGTGCTGTACGTCGTTTGACCTACTTGGGAGCCAAGCGTGTAGACACACCAGAGGCTAGCTCCGTTAGGTAACACCTCGTAGAGCACGTCGATGTCGCCAGTCGCTTGGCCTACATAGCAACACTCTTTCAGGCGGAGATTCATTCGTTCTTGCCGCTACCGGTGTGTTTGGCTTCGGCCGGCGTCCTGAACCGTGACTGGAACAGACTTCAACACACAGCAGTACCCCCTCGTACGCCCCGACTTCGAGCCTGTAACCCTTCAGTGATCCCATGATACTGTGACCACATGATACGGTTACGTGTTTTTTTTTGTCTTCCTAGGACATCACCAGAACGTTTTGTCTTCCTGCAGTGTGGTGGTTTACCTTCGCGCTGTCCAACATCCTTTGGGTTGGAAACCTCTGACAGCGCCGCCACGTAGATACACTACCGGTCGCCCCGGTGGTCTAGTGGGTAGCTTCGCAGCCTACTAAGGGCCAGGTCATGGGTTCGAGTCCCGGCAGAGAGTTTTTTTCTCACTGAATAAATCCTGGTCTAGGATGAAAGCGACGCGCTGCAAAGCTCGTTTGTTAGTAAACCATAATCGACTTCGTAAGTCGCGAGGGAAGGGATTGCTGTACCCTTCTCGCGATAAAAATACCTCAGGCATGAAAAGCAGGAGGGGGTCCAACCCCCCGCTCCTATGTGACCCCGGTTGGGTCGTCTAGCTAGTAGAAGTGGAGGATAGGGGCCAGAGGGGCAGACGACAGAGTCCAATGATGGGATAAAAACAAACAAACAAAACTGCTGTACTGTAGTATGTTTCCTCCACCCTCTGACGTGCCTAACGGCAGGGTGTTCCACGCAGATGCATGCATTAATCCCTGATAAAATTTTCGGCCATTGCCAAACGGGGGCCCTCTCTGTGTGCGCTTGCGTGTGTGCTGTCGACGCGGTAACTCGTTGATCCTGCGACAGGTCAAGACACAATCGTACTCGAGGCTGGCCCAGCGGGTGAACTCGGACATCCTCTACGATGCAGGTGTGGCGCTTTGAGAGAGCTACGCCATGACCACACTTCTAGAAATAGTTAATTCCCATATTGGCGATGACTCGTGATTTGTTGGGGCCAGGTGGTTCAGCAGCTTCGGCCCTATCGATATCCCTTGGGGAAGCAATAATGTCCGCCCTCGCCTGCTGCAGAAACACACGCCTTCCAACGCGTGCGATTGGCGGCCCCACCATGTCTTGTGTTTTGTTTTTTTGTATTTACAGAGGACCCAGTGGATAGCACCCAGGAGCAGCTCTTGGCGGGGGAGATTGACGAGCTTCTATCCGCGGTGAGCGTATGGCGGCTATCGTGAGGTCGACAGTTTTCATGCTCGGTGGTTTTTGTTTGAAGCGCCACGGAGAGAGTGGGAGAATCGTGACTGCAGGACCCCCTCCCCCCGCCCAAGAGGCACGACGTGTCAATCTACCTTCAGACCCTTCAACCCCATTTTTTATCTCTTGGGAGGATGGTTCTGATTGGGTAGTAGTACACTTGAACTGCTACATGTGGCCTTGGTGGGGGCGTCGTCGGAAACAACATGGCACTATTTTTATTGAGGAAGCACGCCGTGCAGGGGTTTCCCCTCGTTGTCGCGAGGGTGTTGAAGCGACGACCACAAGAGAGTTGACCTCATTGTCCAACTGTTGTTTCGGCCGCCTCTCTCTGTACCATCCACCCGTAGAACACCATGGTTGTCTCCGCCGCCTCCGGGTGCCTTGCACTCTTATTCGAGCCTTCCTTTTTTGTCGTTCTCCTTTGAACGAGGCCAATCTTCAGAGTCTTGGCTTGGATATGAATGGCGTGAGGGTAGCCACGCTTCCCATTCGTGCACAGCCATCACTGTGCTATACCCTTTCCCATGTAAGGTCGCTTTCGCCCACGTGTGAACGTACAGCAGTTTTAGTGATCCCTGTTCAAGGCTGCATTAACGAGGTCGGTCGCCCTGTGCATGGCCGGTGAAACCGCGCCATAGACGGAACATTCAAAATGTCCCTTCGCTGGAAAGTGCCGGGTGCCGGTATATTGCCCGCCAAATCCCTTTGCGCTACTACGCGGCCTTACACAGGGACCTCTGCTGCTGCTGTACCATGCTTTCTTTCTTGCCAAGCGTCCCATTGGCCCTTGGTCGTTACTGTATGCACTTGGGTGACCTTACTATCCTTGGAGGTACTCAGCCGGCATCACCCCTGTGTTGGTGTTGTCCGCTTCGTCGTGCCCGCTGTATGACCACGCCCGCTGAACGATCTTCTTGTTGTCTCCCTTCCTACTGGCTGAAACATTTTTCGTTTTGTATAGCTGGGAGATTGCAACGAGCGAATGGGCGCCGAGGTTGCCAAGGGGGCACGCAAGGCAGACTCAGCCATGCTGCAAAGGTGAGAGCCCCCCCCACGCACCCGGCATGCGTCATGTTATCCCCTCCAGTTTATGGGATGCACCATGGGATATACTGCATGGTATGTGGTTTTTTGTGTTGGGTAGCGTTGGGTGATGCCGTTACCATTCGTCGGCCAGATTCCTCCTGCCCCTTGCTGCAGATAATATTAGCAGGCGTGGTGGCATGGACTATATAGCCTTTGTGTTCGAAGTGTTGTTACTGCTGCTGTTGTTGTTGTTGTTGATGTTGATGTTGCGGACCTTGATGCTTCTGTTGATGCTGCTGCTGCTACCGCTGTGGTGGATGTTGGTAATGTTGCCGACATGAACACTCTTGCGATTCCAGGGCCTGGCATGTTTTATTGTCCGTGCTGTTTTTCGGGTCACGTGGTGATGCATCGCGTTTCTTTGCCCTTCTATCGCTGCAATACCCCTGTTATAATAGTCCAACTCGTTCTCGTGCAGCGTACAGTACTCTCTCCTCGCTGCTTGGCGGTGCTGGACGTATGCATCCCGGTCGCACAGCCGAAGGCGAATGCGCTCCTCTTGTGTCTACCGTAGGTTTGTTGATTTCTCTTGTCTCTACTAGTTTGGTTGGTGCTTGCGCTCTTGGCGGAAGATTGATGTCATCTCATCTGTGGATCAACTGCTTGGCTTTCTGTTCTGTTACCCGGCGTTGGTGTAGGCGGTTTTTTGTAACCGTCGCAGCCGTCTGCTGTGCAGCTCGTGAGGCGACTGCTGTCTGGAAATCTTCCCGTTTGATGTTTTCGCTGTTCACCGCAATTTCCGGAATTTCGAAAGCAAGCCTGTCTCTACAAAGTTGAAGACGAACCAGCAAACAAACAATGCCTACGTCAAATGTCCAACCTGATCACGGTGACTTGCTGCCGTCTTTTCCGCTGAAAGACTTTCCGATTTCGCTCTGTGTTTGCGACAAGAAGGACTCCGCTGCTGGGAGGCTCGACTCTCCAATCGGCTTCCCTTTAATCGCTCGATGCTCGTGGGCTGCTGTTGCTGTTGAATCCCAGATATCGGGAGATCCTTTTCGACTTCTCAACGGAGTTCAAGAAGACCTCCGCGGCGTTGCAGCGCAAGAGGGATACTGCGGAGCTTTTCAAGTCGTCCAGGTGAAGCCTGGGTTTTGAGTTTAACGTAAGGTTTCGATGTGATGGGGGGTTTCGCAAGCTTGTGCGATGGAAGAGGCGGCTGGACGGTTCGAGTCTCTCGTGCGGGTCTTTGTGCACAAAGGATGTCCCTTTGGCAAATAGTTGGTTCTAATTGGTTCTATTTATTATGTTTTTTTTTTTTTGTGTTGGGCCCTGAGAGCGGAAATGGGGCCTCGTGCCTTGGACTCGTCGCTGATTCTAAGCGTTACTGTGGAGTGACCTTGTATGGTTCCTTCCAGCTTTGGTAGAAAGGAGGGCTGATCGAAAAAGCATTTTGAATTCCACCGCCTCCTCCCACGAGGACACGTGTCTTGAAGGGTTACCGCCAGCGTGCTGTCGCTTGTTGTGACCACCTGCCATCTTTACGTGCAGACGTCATGTTCCAAAACACCAACCCCTTCCGACTGCGCGCCAATAGGTGCCTCTTGCTACACAAGTGATAGGCGTGCTCTCCGGCAGAACTGATCTTTGCTTTTCTCCCAGCTCTCTTTGCCACACATCTCGCGGTGCTGCGTACATCATTTTGCCTGTGCCCACAGGTGCACTATCCGTGGAACCACATCGTCTAGAGTATCCATCCGGGTGCCCCAAAGTTCCTCCGCTATTTAGCACTGGAAAGAACCGTTTAGCTACTTCCTTTTTGTTGTTGTTGGCAGAGCCGATCGCGGCGGGGGCGATGGGACGGGGGATTTCGAGCAGGAGCATCTCCTCCGTGAGCAGAACGCCATCCACAACTCTCTCCAGAGCGCCACGGGTGTGCTAGGGTGAGGCCCACGGCCGGCTGCTCTTGTAGTTGTCGTGGTCGCTGTCCTACAGTCGTCCCTGCTTGCTTGTTGTCCGAGGGTCCACAAGCAGCGGGATCTGTCAAGCCTAGAGGCTCGACAGGCCACTTGTACGTGACCCTTGGCCCGGTAAGAGCAACGAACGATCTGAAATTTTTCGTCGTGAGAGCGGTCTCTGGCATAACCTGACCCCCCTCTGCTGCTGCCGCCGCTGCTGCTGCTGCTGCTGCTGCTGTCGGGGTGTTTTTTTTTGGCAGGCAAGCCGCGGAGGCGAGGGAAAGCCTGAGGCATCAGCGGGCTACCCTGGGAGCCGCATCGTCGACATTGTCGTCCATGCAGGTGCGTCCTACACAATGTCACGTGAAGCCTGGTAGTAGACTATGTACTCGTGTATGAAGCGTTTAGTTTTCCTCGAGCCTGTTTGCGCGGCAGCTGTTCGCGATAATATTTGTCGCCGATGGGTTCACAGGAAGCCTATATGGCGCGTTTTTCTGTTCCGAGAGACCCTTACACGGCACGGCATCTGGAAGCGATATTTGTCGCCAAGAGGTTTTTTGCCCACCTCCTCGACTTGTGGCTCATGCTCAGCTCTCCCTCGGTTCCTTCCAGACGTTCTTCTGCCGTTCGCTCGCCGATTTCGATTGGTCAGCCGGTCTCGTTTTGTGTATTCCGCCGCAACGCCGTCTTACGGTAGTTCTCTCTTGTGTTCCGCCGCAACTTCTTTGCGGGCTCTCTTCGTGTATTGCGCCACAAGGCAGTCTTACGGAAACATCAAATGCACCCATGGATACGCACATAAGCCATGCACCTACAACTTGGCAGTCCCGCCCCACCCAAGAGCGACCTAGCCCTACTCCAAGGCCCACCAACCCAGCACCTAGCCACGTCAGGACCAACCTAGCACCTATCCAGGAAATATCAAACTAGATTTCTCCCATCAACGCCAATCTAGCACTTATCCAAGCTGAAACAACCTAGAGTTTTCCCCGTCAACACCAACCTAGCCCTATTGCAGGCACAACAACCTAGGACTGAGCCACCCAGCGCCAACCTAGCACCTATCGGGTGGGTTTGGGCTTGGGGTTAGGGTTAGTGTTACGGTTTTTAGCCGGTTTCGTGCCCCTGCCAAAGCAGAGCATATGGTGTTTAGAAGCACAAGAAACGCCTTTGATTGAAATAAACTATATAGGGACACGTCTTCAACATGGGCAGGCCAGGGGTTCGAGCCTCGGAACATGTTCCCCTTGTTTTCGCCTGCAGGTGGTGTTTTCGGTCCGTCGAGGGCATGGGTGCATGACATATTTGCGTACCCATGGATGCATCTAACTTTTGCTAAGTCTTTCGGTCTGTTCTTTTGTGTTTCGCCGCAGTATTTCGCGGTCTTGTCCGTGCATTCCACCGCAATGTCGTCTTATGTCTTCAGGTAATTCTTTCCTCTGTATTCCGCCGCAACTTTGCGGTAATTTTTGTGTGTTCCACCGCACCTCGTCTTCCGTTTTTTTTCTTCTGTGTCCCCCCGCCCGGATTTGCCGTCTTCATTCGTGTGTTCCTCCGCAACGTCCTCTTCGCGGTAACGTTTCGTGTGTTCCCCCGCAAAATCTTGGCAGAACCGTTTCCCGGCAATAAACCGAGTCGTAGAGGCGATCCAGAAGAAGAAGGCCAAGGACCGATTGATCATCGCGGCCGTCATGGCCGCTTGCATATTCTTCACGTTCTGGTACAAGGGCTGGCTCTTGTAGGCCACCCCTGCGGGGTTCTCCCAGACGTTGTGTTGTTTTTTTGCCAGCTTGGGGTGGGGGGGAGTCGTGGTCTCTCTCTCTCGATGCGGCGTTTTCTTGGCAGCGAAAGCTCGCTATCAGGAACGGGAGCAGTACGGCCGGTTTGTGTACCAAGCAGCTTTGGGGATGGTTGCTTCAGTTGCAGGAGCGAGTCGAGAGGGGGGGGGGGGGGGGGTTCAGTCAGGTGCGACTTTATGGTACTCCACGGACCAGTTTTTTTTCTGCGAGTTCCGCCGTGATGTGGAGCAAATCGTACGTCGTCGGGAGGCGTGATCGACGTATGCCCAACTTTGCTGTGTAAAGAGTCTATTATTGTAGACGTCGACCGGTTTTCGCGTTCCGGCTTCGACGCCCGCATAGCGTGTGAGAGTCTAGTAGACGCTCATCGTTTTTCCGCGCGCCGGCTTCGACACACGCACGCACTCCTTGGGCCCGTGCAGTTCTCGCTTGGTCGTAGTGCCCTCCAGATATTGGTACAATTTAAGTGAGCAGCTCGGAAGGGCGTGTTTTTCCTTGCAATGGAGTCGTGAGCTTGGTCCTCTCCGCGTTGTACAGGTACAGTAGTAGCGGGGATGTTGTTTGAGTGTCGTTCTGTACAGGAAGAATGGTTGCGACCTTCTTGCCCAAGGTGTAGTTTCAGGCGACGGCGCCAAGTAGTACTAATCATGTGACTATTTTAATATTGCGGCCGTATTCCGTACACAAAACGAAGGTGTCTCGCCGACCTTTGGCGGGTGCTCGTGGAGCACTCTCCCGCTCTTTTACAGGTTCACGGCGAATTGTGTTCCTGTCGAAACAGCATCCAAATCGACGTTGTTGTTGTTGTCTGCTGTCAAAGAGATGTCCTGGGCCTTGCCTCTCACCATACCAGTCGGTGACTGCCTACCACGCTCTCCTTAAACCAGCAGAGTGGGGACGTGAAGATGCGCGGAGGCTTGTTTGTCTGTTTCCGTGCACCTGTTGCTGATGACCCTGTTTTTGGGCGAGGTGGCGTGTTGTCTGCGGGGCGTGCGCTCTGGGAGCACATTCATTTGTTGTTCGCACGTGTCACGCGTTTTTTTCGGAGGCGCGATTGTTTTTTTTTCCCGCATGGATGCCCGTGCGTATGTCGCCCGTGTGTCTGTTGGTTGCCCATTTATTGGTGGTAAGTCACATGACACAACCTTTTTTTCTAGCACCTGGTTGTGTTTGCCTCCGCTGGCTTTTTTAGCTTCACGGGGTGAAACAACACGCGTGCCTGGTTTGTTTTGGGCTTTTTTGCTCAATTGCGTGGTACCGCCTATTTCTTCAGAGTGGTGGTGGTGGTACCCGAATTATACGCGTTTATTTTTTCGGCAAGCCTCAGGCGGTCGGGTGCTGCTGTTGTGAGGCAGTGTCCGGTGGCGACTGCTTATTTCTCCCCTGCTGGTTTGTCGTCAAACACGGCCTGCGCGGTATTTTCAGGCCGTGTCGCCCGCCGGCTACGGTTTGTCCCATGGGGGAGTCCCCCTGTGTTGTTGTTGTTGTGTATTTGAGTATAATTCGGTGGTTTGGGTTGTAGTATGACCCTATCGCTGTTGCCACCACTAATGCTGTTTTGTCAACAATCTCTACGACGTACCAACGGTCCATTGATTGCGTTCGCAAGATCATCTCTACCCGTTACCCACGGTTAACGTCACACCGCATCATTATTTGTTTCCCAACATTTTCAACGTTCGTCTTGTGTGCTTGTTAATCATCTCATGTGTTATGTAAACGTCGTTGTCTGAGGTTGGGCTGAAACCAGCAGCGAGTGACTAAGACACTGAGACGTGAGTGTTCAAGTTTGTCGAAACGTGCTTGAATCCGAACCCCATACCAAATACAAGTATTATTATTGCTGTTAACAACGCATTATCGAGAGGAAACAAATTCTCGCGCTAAGTAGGAAACGTGCGTTGTCCTCAGTTGTTTCTAGAAAATACATACACAGAAAGACTACCCGTTCGAGATGTGCTCCTGACAAGGTGGTGACGAGAGCGAAGGCCACAACAGCAGTCCGCAGGCTTGTCAATGAAGAGCAGCTGACTAAAACAAACGCCGTGTGTGCCTGACGCCACTTTCGATCGGACCATCCATCCATGTGACGTGTGACCCTCGTGTCAGAATCAATGTAGCAGGTCAGGGCCTGATGTTGATGCGACCGTGTCATGTTCTATTTGCGGCAGTGCTTCTTCGACACGCGTTAATTAAAACTGCTGGTGTGCTCACCACCTCTAAACATTGAGCTTTCGCAAGAGCCCCAGAAATACTCAGAACTCTTTTTTTTTTTTTTTTTCCAAATACAACACAACGAGTCCATTTCCGTCAGAGAAAAGAGTCAAAGACAGATTAGCAATGGAATCATAGCGTCAAAGAAAACTACCTGTTGTGTGTCCACGATTTCCCAGACAGCATATATGGACATCTCCCCTGCGGATAACAGGCTCAACAAGACAGTTTGGTAGCTGTGTTGTGTGTCTTATATATGTTATGTTGGGAAGGTGTAGACGAAAAGTGTTGGGCTGTTAGTTAGT
>CACKRE030005118.1:56575-66728 GCA_902602495.3 Ectocarpus sp. CCAP 1310/34
AGGGGGAGGGGGAGAGGCCCGGGGGGCAGAGGCGCTGGACGAGGCAGTCGGTGAGTCAAAGTTGCTGTTCCGAAATGCGGTGCTGGTTGTCGTGGGCTCCTGT
Organism: Ectocarpus sp. CCAP 1310/34; assembly: GCA_902602495.3. Classification (NCBI taxonomy): domain Eukaryota; class Phaeophyceae; order Ectocarpales; family Ectocarpaceae; genus Ectocarpus; species Ectocarpus sp. CCAP 1310/34. The sequence goes on from CACKRE030005118.1 coordinate 56,679, forward strand.
GTGCAACCGTAAAGGAAAATGGTAGCTAAATGTTCCGAAGTGCGTGTGTGCCCGCCGTCGGGATTTTTTTTTTTTTACCGTCTCGTGCTTTTTTACCGAGAGCTGTTGGTGGGTGTCGGCATTATGGGGTTTTCGTTTTTTGGTATGCATCCCATTCATTACCCCGAAGTTGGACGAGATCTTCGTCTCCCGCCAGGCGGCTTTTTGCCCGTAGAGCCGGCTAGCGTCGGCAGCGAGCAGTCGTGTGAGTGTTGTTTTCTTTTCGGAAAACAGCTTTTCTTCTCCATCTGTCGTAAGCGGAAGCAAAGGATGACGCTCTGCTAAACGGCGTATTCACGTCTCCCCCCACCCGGACCTATTGTTTTGTATTGTTTTTACAGGTACAGGGGCTCCTCCGAAGACTCCGACAGCAGCAACAGCGGAGATCGAGAGCCACAAAGAGAAGAAGGTGGGGAAGGGGAAAGCGACGGCAGCGACGAAGGCGAAGGCGGCGAGAACAGGAGCAGTAACAGCAGCAGCCTAATCAGCAGTGGCAATAGCGACGAGCGCGTTGACGACATCGACGACGTCGAGAGCGGTAGCGGTAGCGGTAGCGGTAGCGGCAGCGGGGAAGGAGCTGGATTTGTCGCCGGCCAACAATCTGCCGAAGAGGGAGGGGAGGGAGACGATGGGTTTTCTCAGGAGGCGTCAGGGGATGATGTCGAAGCATCCCCAGGGGACGATGGCGAAGCGTCCCTAGGGGATGATGGCGAAGCGTCCCCAGGGGATGATGGCGAAGCATCCCCGGGGGAAGAACGCGGGTCGTCGTCCGCGGACGGAATGGACCTCGAGGAGGAAGAGGATATCGATAAGGGGGCCGTGGAGGGAGAGGGCGCGGACGAGGGTATGGACGTCGACGAAGAGGAAGAGGGAAAGGGTGACGATGTAGAATCGGAGGAGAGCGGGGCGCAGGGGGGGGGCGCAGGGGGGGGGCTTGATCAAGAGGTGCTCGAGGAGATTATCCAGAAGATGAAGGCTGGTCACAAGGGGCAGAACCTTTACAAGGGACTTGGACACGTAAGGTTTTGGAGTAATACTCTTTGTATTTACTTGTGTTTGTTTGCTTTCAATTACACAAACGAATTCATCTCTTCCACAGATCGTAAGAGTCCTGGGTAAGTTCACAGCGAATATATTTAGCGGATGTTTTCTGCTCAACGGCCCGGGACTCGCAGTAGGTCTGTTGCCCCAGTCGCTAGAAGGATCTGATTGCTACCAATGCTTTGGCTGTTGCCAAAGCGGGGTGTGCTCTCGCAGTTTAGACTAGCAGGAACCGTAGACGCGCAGCATGCGTGCGGCCCCGAGAGCGGACTTGGGATTATACCACGATGCTTCAACACACTACTTTCAGTTGTTGATGTAATATTAATGGGTTGTTGTCAGTGCTACGGATCATTTTGCTTCGGGCCATCGATGGCTAGCTTCCTTCGGCCCATTGCCTGAGTTACAGTTTCCCAAGAAGATACTCTGTGCTCTGTGCGAACGCTGAGCTTTGACGTCCGTCAAGAGGCAGCCCCCGCCACCTGTTTCCTCGGCCCACCAGCTAGCTCCCCAGCTAGCTACCACCCTATCTTGAGATCGCCCAGCTAGCCGCCCACAGCATCCTTTGAGAACGCCGCCCCGCCTGCTCACCATATAGTCAACGACATTGTACTTTGATGCTCCCAAACAACATCAGGGTTGGCGCAGGTACTGCACCGCTGCCAAGCTGGCTGTCCGTCGTGACGCGGTCCCCCGCGCCCCCGTCGTCGCCCCCGCCGCCCGCGGGAGGCCACGCGGCAGCGGCGGCGGCGGCGGCGGTCGTGGCAATGGTGGCGGGTCGAGCTGGTCGCCGCTGTCAGAAGAGATAGGGGAAGGGACAGCCGGCGGCAGCTCGCGGCCGGCCCGTGCGTCTACGATGCAGAGCAGGGTGGGCGGAGACAGCGGAGGCGTGGGTGGCAGCAGCAACAGCGGCAGCGGCGGTAGCGGCGGTAGCGGCAGCGCCAAGAGGGGCCGTCGGCCGGTCAAACAGGAGGAGGGGGTGACGCAGGATCATGATGGGGATGGCTTGGGGGGGGGAGCAGCAGAGGAAGGGGCCGGTAGGGGGCCAGCCGCCAAGAAGAGCGCGGCGGGCAAGGAGAGAGGTGGGTGGGTTTGGACTAAAGGAGGCGTTGTCGTCGTATGGTTGCCGGGGGAGCGGGGTCGCGGGGAGGTGAATGCCACCTTTAGGAGGGCGCGCGCTTGGATGGAGTGCTTGGGTTCTGTGCCTGGGCGTGCGAGTGAGTGCACGCTCTTTCTAGAAAATGTTCATCCAATCAACAATAGAAACGACACCCGGTCGAGACATAATCCCAGTCGAAGGCGGCTAAATCCAAGCATCAATCGAGTTGCTTCACCTCGCCAAGAGTTGTGCTTGTTTCCGGTTGTGGTCGTTGTCGGTGGACGCCCTCCCTCCCATATGAATACCGTCGTCCGTCTCAGTATCAAATCCCTACCTAAACCCAAGCCCTCCACCTGATGGAGAAACCTGGCGAGCTCGCTCCAGTGCTGGCGTTGCCTCGAATGCACGAAAGCGTCCACGTCAGGTGTCGTTATCGGGGACGGAGCAGTGCGCATCCCGCCCTCCGTTGCTTTCGTCCAAATTTTTGCCCCCTCTCACACCCCCCGGGCCGGGCTGAAACGGCGGGAAGTGATGTCGATAGGGTAGGTGTTGAGCCACCTTTGGCAAAGTAGGAAGGAACGGTTGGCCATCGGTGATCGGTCCTGTAGGAACACTGCTCCGTCTACTCAAGGAAGCATGGCCAATGATCTAGCAACTACGGCATGGAAAATATTGAGAGTACGCCCCCCCGTTCACGCCTGCATGTACCGATTTTCGAAGCTCGATTACTCCACGACGAAGAGGATGCCGAAGTTTAAGCATGCGTTTTCGGAAAGCTATTTCTCGACGACAAGGCTCCAACGCCTAACGCCATATTCGGCACCGTCACTGGTTTTCCTGCCGAGATGTCGAGCTTCGACAAACGTGTGATATCTTGTGCAACCTACGGTATAGACCCAACTGTCAAAATATGTACTCCTACCAGTGAACATCTTCGTCCGTGAAAGGGCCTCAAGTGCTCGTGCGATCTCCCAAACGTTGGCTTCAAGTTCGAAGCGGTGGCATCTGCATGCCGATTCACGGTGTCTGTGTCTGTTCGCATGCTATTGTCGTTGCGGGCGCGATCGAAAACAAGCCTTGGCTTCAACCGTGTGTGTGTTTTCACCCCTGCAGTCGCCTACCGCCAGCGCCGCGCGGCGGGAACGACAGTCTTCACCTCGCGCACCGCAGTCTCCTTGGCGGGCAGCGGAGGCGCCAGCAGCGGCAGCAGCGGGCGGGGGGGCTCGTCCTTTCTCCCCGTCTCTTCTCCCGGGGGCTCGGCCCCCGCTCCGGCAGGAGGGGCGGCGGCGGCGGCGGCGGCGGCGGCGACGGCAACGGGGTTCCCGCAGCAGCAGGAGCAGCAGCAGCAGATCCCGCCACCCCCGAAGGCTGCGACCAGCCGGCTCGCGATAACGGTTTCCGGAGGCAGCTGCAGCGGCAGCGGGCGCTCCGCGATTTCCCTCACCGACAAAACCGGCCGGGATGCTGCTGCCGCCGCCCCCGTTGCCACCCCCTCCCCCGCGGGAGAAGGGGAGGAACAGGAGGGCGGCGGCGAGGCGGAGGGGGACTCCGGGGGCCTGCTGCGGCCGTCGATCGTGCTGGCCAAGAACCCAAACCGCGGGGGAAACCTTTGGCCGGCCAGGCTCTGCGACAGGGATGAGGTGGAGGAGAGCTTCGCGCACTCGGACTTGAACGCGGAGGCGCAGGTGGGTCGGAGCGTTGCTGGCGAGAGAGGCGTGTTGCCGTGCAGGGTGAAATCTCGTCGAATTTTCAGAAAATATTTTCATAATCAATGAATGATCGTCGGGCTCAGTTTGCTGGAAAGCTTCGCGGTGCTGTGGTTTTTGTATGGTCTTGAACTTGGGGTTCTTGCGGAAGCAGCGGCGCTCGTTTAGGCATTATTCCATGGCATGCGCTATCCTGTCCGCACTCTGATTCTCAGCGTCCGCGAAACGAACGCATGGTTGCTTTCGTGATGTCTTGTGGTTTTTTCCTTGGACCGAACCATTCCGTAGGCACACCGTGCGCTTCGCGCCCTGCTGGTGTTCCTATGCGAGGGGGGACATCACTACTTCGCCTGGGTATCGGTAAGTGTGGTAAGGAGGCGGGATGCGTAGCGAGGTAGCGGGGCCATCACCGCTTTGCTTAGGGCTCGGCAAGTGCCGCAGCAGGCGGCATGATGTCTGAGAACGCCCGCAGCCGCTGGTGATGTTTTTTCACGTGGCGGTGATTTTTTCACCCCCTGGGGCGTTCTCAAAGGATGCTGCGGTGCCCCCGGCCAGGCAAGAGGATATTTTTCCTGAGCCGCTTTAGCCCCTTGGCCGGCGAGGCCCACGCTTCTCATCTCTGTCGGGATACCTTTTTTATCTGCTCTATCCCTGCCTTATGTTGTCGAATCACCACTTGTCTGTGAGCCGCTTTTAGCCCCTTGGAATGACCTTTTTCAGCACTCCTGCCCTCCATTTGTTCTTCTTTTGTAATAAAGAAATTGTCTGTGAGCCGCTTTTAGCCCCTTGGCGGGCGAGAGCCCCACGCCCGTCGAGGAACGACACGCGCGCGAGAGCAACAACGCATAGCGATTCCCCCGTTCGCCTTAAGCCCTCCCTTGTGCCGCTGCTACTACCAGCGTTTGCACGGGAGGGCTTTCCTCTCTGCCCTTCCTGCTGTCTCCTCCGATAAGGGGGCGGGGGCGGGGGGGGGGGGGGGGGGGCGAGGGGGCGCTTCGTCGGCTTTGATTACCCCGGCCGGGAAGAGATACCCCGATGTCCGGCCACAGGTCGACGATACAAACAAGCCTATCATACGTGTAAGCAAACCTTGTCGGTATATGTGTGTGTTTGAGTTGGGGATGCAGACCAGGATCTGCAGTCATGACGCTGAGAAACTTCACACTATTTACAGTAGCACTGCTTTGGTAGCAGTCCAATGAATTGAATGAAGTAGAAAAATACATTCCTCGACTGAACCGCGCGCGCTTGCACGGAAGACCCTAGCTCGTGCGTTCTTGTTTGTTTGTTGTCACGCCGTGGGGTGTTACCCACTCAGATAGAGAATAGGTACGATTCGTCGTTTGCGAAGCGCCTCTCACCGTCATGCGTGCGTCCACCCCCGATATCTCTTCAACCCTTCACACATTGGGCTGCGCTCGGAGCTAGCTACGAAACCGTCATTTCTTTCACGTTTGTGGTGTTTGCGATCAGCATGTTTCGACCGCTCTTGATCTGCTCTACACATACGGTTTGGAATGTTGTTATGTTTTTTTTTGGGCCTGCTGCAGGAGTCGGACATTTTCCCGATGCCGTCTGGGGATGAAGGTCTAGGGGCGGAGGCGGGGGAATGGCTCATTGATTTCTCCGCGGGAGTTATGTGGGCTCGTCAGGTGCGGGGCGAAGTATGGTGTACGTGAGAGCGACTACTGCTGTGTATCGGACGGCTTGATTTCGCCGCTATTTGTTGTGCGAATGGACTTACAGGGCATGTGGGGCTAAAGCAGTATGTTCATCGTGATACACTTAGGTGGCGTATGACGAATGATATCACCCCCCCGGACCGATTGCCAAAGCTCGACTACATACTCCACGACGTCGAAGAGGATGTGCGCATCAATTGATGCAACGTTTTCGGAAAGCTCTCTCTCTCTTTCTCTCTCTCTCTCGGCAATGCTTCCAACGCCAGCACTGTCGTCACCGTCGCTCCTTCTGCTGTGGAGGTATCGAGCTTTTGCAAATCTGTCCAGGATTCGTCATGTCTTGTTCTGTCACCGGTATTCAATGGCGGCGCTGTCCTTCTTGTTCCCTGAGCCACAGATCGGTTCCCAACCTTTCCTGCCCCTGTGTGCCCACGCGGGACCCCGAGCAGTAATATGCCCCACGTTGCTTGCTTGCTCGAGGACGTTAACCTGTTCCCGTCTCCTTCTCTCCCGGCTCGCTTTCTTCTTATCCCCGAAAATGGCGAAAAACAACGACGGCGCTATGCCGGCGAATACAGCTGTCCGCCCTTCAAGCTGCCGAAGAAAACAAGAAGTTGACCGCCGCGTCCACCACGCCCGGCGGCCGAGGTCCGTCGTCGTCCCCCTCCCCCGCCGCCCCCGCCGCCGGAGGCCGCGGACACGGGGGCCCCGTGTCTGCGGGAAGGGGTGGTGGTAGCAGGTGGCCAACAGAACCGCCAGACGCGGAAGATGTCGACGTCGCCGCCGGGGTCCCCTCCCCCTCCCCCTCCCCCTCCCCCAGGGCGAGGACCGGCGGGGCCCCCAAGCGGGGCAATCGGTGGACTAGGAGGGCGACGAGGCCTTGGTCCCCCGCGGCGAGCGCGAGGGCGGGGTGGTACCCGGGTGCGCGCGGACGGGATGGGGGGCGCGCGGGGTCTGGTGCCGATTCGGCTAGCCCGAGGTGAAACGACGGATTTTTGGTGGAGGTGTTTTGTTGATTTTTTCTAGAGACAGAGAAGCTTGGGAAAAATAGTCGGGGTCAGGATCAAGTACCTTGCTGTCTACGTCACGTTTTTGATAAGCGTTCGTCTTAGAGAGAGAGCTGTCTGCTCGCTCTTGGGGAGGGGCGATTGTGCGGTGAGGCGTGCTTGAGATGGTGTCTCCGTGACGGTGGAGAGGGAGAACCAAGAGGGAGCATTTCCGTTTGGTTTTGTTTGAAGCAATAATGTTCTCCTACGGTTGCACGCGGCGCGTTCACGCGGGGCGAATTTTCTGCCTGCTTGACAGATCACAGTAGAAGAATTTCATGTTGGTGTAGATCGGCAATCCGTGTCGACGACGGTTGCCTTGTTGGGTCCTTGCACCTCTCGGCATGTTGGTCAAGGTTGGTGAATCTCGCCAAAACGAGCCGCAGCAACCCCGAGTCCAGGCTGTCCAAACCGCGATATTCTCCCACGGAACGTACTCCGCTGCTGTCCTTCGTGTACCTCGTCCCCCGTGTTGGGGCCTGCCCTTCACGCGTGTGTGTGCTCTGTTTGTCGGTCCGCTTATTGAGCTTGCATCGGCCGCACCAACCGGCTGACCAATGAGTATGTGTCACGATTGCGGGATAGCAAACGCGAGGACTCATTCTAATCAATGCGTGTACATGTTGTCTATGCGGTTGCCGCCGCCGCCGTTGCCGCTGCCGCTGCCGCTGCTGCTGCTGCTGCTGCTGCTGCTGCTGCTGCTGCTGCTGCTGCTGTTTCGTGCTTGACAGGAGCCGTTGCCACCCCCTCAACCGTACGGCCCATTCTTTCTTCACGGACGAACTCGAGTGTCCGTGGCGGTGCAAGGGGTGCAGCCAGTACACGAGGAGCTGCAACTGTTCCAAGGGCATCGCAGAGTACATCCGGAGGCAGGGAGAGAGGGTCACAACGAGGTGGGCGCGTTGAGACGAGAGCATGGGCTGGTCTTCCGACGGCGCTGCAAGCCGGTTGTTGGCCAATGAAAAAGGATACCGTTTTAGTATCTCAGCTTAGGAATATAACACGAAATCTCTACTTCAATCGAAGTAGTAACTCATTGCCCACGGGCGCGTGGTTCTGGCGATTGTGGTGGCGGTTGTTGCTTGTCCTTCCGCGTTGTTTGTATGAGTATAAGCAACATGTTTCCAGCACGTCCACGGTTTCTACCTTTCCCGGGCGTTGCTTCCCGGAAACACTAGCTGAACCGTTCCACACCAGCAACGCGTTCATCTGGTACACATCGGATTCCGGTTTTGTATTCCACGGTCGGATTCCATGGTGTTGTCCCTGTCGCCATTCATCGCGCCGTGTTTTGTCACTCTCTCCTTCTCGCTCTGTCTCTGTCTGTCTGCCTCTCTCTCACTCTCTCTCTCTCTCTCTATCCCTTTTCGCTTCTATTGCCGCACGCGATCGATCAATCGGTACACGTCCAGGTTCGAAAGCTTCGCCTGCCGCAACAGCCACTGCATCTACTGCAAGCCCCCCGGGCTGCCGCTCTACATGGCGGAGTGGGCCGTGTCTTCGGCGAGGTGGGTTGAGTTAGCACTTCTACCCCCATATACACGCGTACGGACAACAGTAACGCCGCCGCCAATGAAAAACCGTCTGTCGAGCGGGTCCCGCTTTCGGCGAGGTTGGTGAAAATTTTGCCGCAACTGTACTTCGCCCGCATACACGCACGAACTAACGCCACTGCCAAAGAGAATCCCCGCTGTCAAGAAGTGGTCTTGCGGCGAGCCGGGTCGAACCATGACCGCTTCTGCTGCACCACATACAAGGACTAACGCCACTTGTATTCGGCGAGGAGGGTCGGATTACCTCTCCCCACGGGTTGACGCCACCGCCTGATAGAAACCTCGCAGCCGAGTGGTTGAGGAGCCTCAAAACTCTGATTCGAAATGCGAAAGGGGGCGATAGTCTCCAGTGCGCGTTTTCAACGGCCCCCCTCCCCCCGTGTCGATGCGATGCGATGCGTGTGTCCGTTTTGGGGCGTACAGGTTCAAGCTGAAGGGCGGGCAGCCGCCGCCTACCCTAGGTCGAATCCAGAAGCAAGCGGTCCCGCCCCGGTGGGAAAGGGTGAGTTAGTCGTCAACGCTTGACAGCAGTGCGTCACAGACGATGGCGACTTGGCTCGAGCACACAACAGTATGCCTCAAGACCAGCCTGTCGGGATGTTGCTTCTCTCCTGTGCGTGTTTCTTGTGGTGGTAGGGTCAAAGGAGGTGTCATCTGTTTTGCGCAGTTTTGTGTTGGTGTCGTTTTGCGGCGTCTTTCTCCAAGCAGGAGCTGAGCGGTAGAGCTGGTAGGCACGTGAAGGTATCTGCAGCACCACACCAGCACCAGCAGCACCAGCACCAGCATTAATAGCACCAGCAGCTGCAACAGCAGCAGCTCCGTCACAGTCACGGAGTAGTTTTACCAGAAACGGTCGTGATCGATCGCTCTCTCCGTGCCTCAGTTCGTTGGCCGGAGTCTCGATTCGTCCTGCTCCTTCACCTTCCTCCATCGCCCCTACCCAAGGTACTCCCCTCCCTCACACATCCCCCCCGTGTCGACAAACGCCCCCTTTTGCAGGAGGCCATCCCGGACGGCCGTGCTAGCGCCTCCAGCGGGGTTTCCTCACGCGACGAGGAGGCCCTGAGCTTCAGCGGTGGTGGTCGGAGCGGTACGTCGGTGTTGCGTGTGAGAGGGTTGTACGCGGTTTATTTTGCTAAGTCAGCAGCCCTGTTGTGGTTATCCAGTGCTGTGGTGTATGCATTCATTTCCGGCAAGGGCGGCTTGTGGTGTGTTTGTGCCAAGGGTATGTGGCTCAAAATTTGTTTGGTCCTCCTCAATGCTATGCGTGTGCGTAGACCTCGCATTTTTGGAGTGCTATTTAAGAGGCGTGTTGCCGCCTAACGAAAAAGAGGACGTACGGCCGTGTGTGTGCGCGCAGACGCGCCGTATTTTTTCCAGTTGTGCCATTTTCGGGACTTTGCCTTAACGTGCTTGTTGCCAACTCTGCCCGCCCGACCGTCACGCGTCTGTATGCACGCATCGCTTTTGTTTAGGCTGCGCGAACGGCACTCCCCGGGTACGATCGACGGAGGGGGCTGTGGAAGGTTTCCACAGGTGAGGGATGAGGGATGAGGGATGCTTGCACCGTGGTACCGGAGGCTCTCAACTCTTCCTCTCTGTATGTGCGTAGTCTGCCGTATGGCCTTGTAGTGGCTCTGCCCTCGTACAAGCAGACCGAGTTAGCTGTGTTGCGGTGTTGATTCGGCGTTTTTTTTTATGAAGGAGAGAAGCCCGTTGTGACGTCCCTTGAACGAGGCCAACGGATATCGTCGTGTTTTATTCTTTCCTAGTTGCGGTACACCCTTTCAAATGTTTTGTTTTTTGCGTTCTCGTCCTCTCGGTTTGTTTGCCAACAGCACATCCTGAACAAACGAGTACGCCCCCCCCCCGCCCCCCCCCCAC
>CACKRE030005118.1:82616-104271 GCA_902602495.3 Ectocarpus sp. CCAP 1310/34
GGGGGGGGGGCGTACTCTTCCGTTCTGCATGCCTTTGCGGTTAGACCATAGACCACGCGTCCTCGAGAGGACGGAACATTGTTCCCACAGGACCCCATCACCGATGGCCAATCGTCCCGTCCTACGTGAAAGGGGGGGAAGGTTTCACCCTGGATGGCGTTTTTTTGTTGTCGGGTGTTGGGAGTCGATGGCGCCTTGTCGAGCAAATGGTGCATTGTGGATTGCGTGCGTTGCACACCGTGGGTTGCATAAGAGGCCACACACCCCCCGGACCGACGTTCAAAGCCCCGTTACTCCACTGCGAGGAGGATGCTCGCGACGAGACGAGGACGTTTCATCGCCGACATTTTTCGGCGCAGCCAGTCACTGTTTAGCCTCTCAGGAGTAATGGATGTTTGGTGTGGTATCTTGTGCAACCTACGGTAGGCATTGTAGGTCGGGAGTCGTGTTTCGAGGTGTATTCGGTCGATGTGCGTGCCGTTGAACAGTGCGACTGTCGGTGGCCTCTGGTATGCCTGTTGTCCAACAGCCCATGTTGCCGAAGTTGTATTGGGTAGACGCTTGAGAGCCGTGCGTGTATCGGGCATGTGGGTTCGTGTTCGTTTCGGAACTGATTAGCTGTAGGTCCTGCACCATCTTGCGGCACGCTCGTCCAGAAGGTCCGTCGACACCTAACCTGCTTTCCAGCTTTCGAACTACCACATAAACACTTGAATTTTGTTCACCCATATATACCCGCCCGCCCCCCACCCAAAAAGAAACCAACCAAAGACGTTGCGTTTGGCCCCGACCCCCCTCCCCCGCCTCTCCGCCCATTAATCCCCCGGCGCCCCCTCTGTTGCTTGTTCGCTAGAAACGTGGCTCGTGTGGCAGTGGTGGATTTCGACGTTCACCACGGTAACGGCACCCAGGATGTGCTGTGCCGGACCGAACACCCGGGCTTCCTTTACGCCTCCATTCACGCCTTCAACCGAGGCGAGGGCGAGAACACTTCTCAGGCGAAGATCTTTCCGGGAACCGGCGCAGAGGGGGAGGCGCACGGGAACGTTCTGAATATCCCTCTGGGCGATCAGGTGCTTGTTTGTGGGAAGTCCTTCCTTTGACTTGTTTTTATTTTGTGTCTTAGCCAAGGCTCATTGAAATTTGGTGTCGTCATAGAATCAGTACCCCTTCCGGGGTTATATGATGTATTGTACCTACCAGATACATCGTTCGTACCCCGGCTTTGACAATAGAATTGTCCCATGCCCAGCATGGATAAGCGTTGTAGCCATGCTCTTTTGTGAACACACAGGGTACGCGTGATCGATGGATTCTATGCCGGGTAGGATGCACGAATTTCTGTTCGCCCAAGTCTATTATCTCTCTCCTCCCAACCCCCCACCAACGCCATCCCTACCAAACCGTTCAATGAACCCAATCCTGCACTCGATTGCACAGCAGTATTCCTTGTATTTGGTCAAGCCACGCTCTTTCCGGCCCCGTATGAACCACCGTTTTGAAGCGCACTCGCCAACCAATGGAGGTCCTGTCGTGTCGTGAAGACGTTTTTGTTCCGCTGGGGTCCTGTCGTGTCGTCAGCTCGGAGCTTCGGTGATACCCTTTTGGCCCCACCAATCTGGGGAGTGCGCAGTGTTTTCAGTTGTCCACGCATGCCTGGGTTCGTGGTTCGATTTGGTTGCCCCCGCGTCCACTTGAGTGCCACCCTCTCCAAACCGTTCACGGAGCCCCCAAGACCATACAAGTAACATCACGGAGCCCCCCATTGCTAATGTTTTTTTTGTGTGTTGGTTGTTGACAGGTGCACCCCGCGGGTTTCCACAGCGCCACGGCAAGGGTGGTGGCCGCCCTGGACAAGTTCAAGCCCAACCTTATCCTCGTGTCGGCTGGCTTCGATGCTCACCAGGTGCGCTGTGGGCGTCGAGGCGTTTGAAGTAGTTCCTGCTGCTGCTGTTGTTGCTGAAGCTGCTGTTGCTGTTGTAGAAATTGCTGTTGTGGTTGTTTTTGTTGCTGTTGTTGGGAATCGAACATTGAACCATCGAAGCGTCTTTCGTATTGGCAAGTGACCTCTGCCCCAAGACGCCGGAATTCCTGCTACTACTGTACCTTCCCACCATCTCCAATCGCCGTTGCTGGACATGCACGTGTCTGTCAATCGAAAACCCTCGCAACTGCTGTGCTGGCCGCAATCGTGCAGCCAATGTCCCCAAGATACATACGACGGAGCCCCCAAATCGAAGCATGCGCTCCCTCTACAAGAGATGACCCCCCCTTCACGGAATACCAATCCACGTGCCCCCCCCCCGAACAACGTCCACACGTTATTTTCAGGCGGACCCATCTCACCTTGGCACACTTTGCGCGAGGGATTTCGAGGTCTTCACGAGGAGAATGGTCACAGCCGCGGAACGCCTGTGCGCCGGACGGATGGTGTCGGTGCTGGAAGGGGGTTATGCCCTGGACTGCCAGGCTACTGTCCGTCCGAAGGGCCACCTGTAAGTGGTGCAGTGATTTGTCGCTTTTTTTTTTTTTTTTACGGCTTCTGGTTGCCATCCTTGTAAAACGTGGCCTGCTACTGCTGAGCAGGCGTAAACGACCTGAGTGCAGAATTTTTTTGTCGCGCTTGTGGAGGTATCCTTGTGGGTTTTCGTGCTCTTTGTTCCCCCCCCCTCACCCCTCACGCCTCTGGTGGCCCTGGTTGTAGACTGGGAACAGGGGCAGCGTTTTTCGGCTTGGGTTGCGTCCAGCGCTTCCTCCGCCCCAAGTGCGTGCCACGATTTGGCTCGGATCGAGAGCTGTTTGTGAGGAGGGTCCGTGTTGCTTGCGCCGTTCACGCCCTGTGACATTCTCAAGCTTGAGATGTTCCATTCCCCCCTTTCTCGAGGACATCCTGAAAGCACAATTCCTCGTAGAACTCCTGCGTGACATTCAATCATGGTCCGATTTTCGTTTGCCGTCTGATTTTGTGTTGTTGTTTTTCATGCCACTGGCACTCCTACCACAAGAAAGACTCAGCCTACCCATGACAACAATGTTCCAGACGCATTCCCGAATGTGAGCACGGGCAAGGCGACGATGTACATAGTGCGAGAAAGCAAAAGCAACTACTCAATGAAATGATATCGTCGATAACTACTCTATAGTGTAATTCCATGTCAAAACTTTATTTTGAAAATCTGTTTAAAACATCTGTTTATAAAAACTCTACTTGTACCACTATTTTTTAACCCTTTCCTAGAACTCCATTTTGAAACTCTTTGTGATATTGTGTGTGTCTCTGTATGATGACACATGTCGCGTGTTCTTCACAGGCGACCCCCTTCTCCCATTGGAGGCGTCGTAGGGCGGGTGGGGAGGAAGGCAAGGGGCGCCGCGGCGGAGACCCTGGCGGACTGTGTGCAGGTGCGTGAGCGTGATCACACGGGGCGAAGAGAAGACTTGATCCCGAGTGTTTTTCTCCAATCGCACCACCAGCTGTATCGTCGTTAGGAGTGAGGGGGGTTCGTTCTTCGCTGTCCCGGCCAGCTCTCTTGTCTTGTCTTGTCTTGTCTCGCCTTGTCTGGAGCTGGAGCTGGAGCTGGAGCTGGGCGTTCATGAGCCGTGTCATGCTTGTCGCTGGTACCCGCGGCACTTGTAGGTACAGCGGCATGGCCTCTCGGGCACTTGAAACCGCGTCCGTCGTTTGGTTTGAGGTGTGCTTGGCATGTCTCCAACCGTTGGTGTTGGGACCCATGGGTCCGTGTCATGTTCCCAGCTCAGGATGTGCGGCAGGAATGCATTGCTGTTTTCCTTGAGTGTGGTGCGTGCCGTGTCACCCCGGTCTTGGCGCCCGTGCGGCTAGTAAAATTGAAGAACAGAAGTCGAACACGATTGTTCTTGACGCCCCCCCTCCGCCCGATCGTGTTCAAGATGCGCACGAAGGTGTTCGTTTTTTCGCGCGTGGGAGCTGCCAACGTGGTCGGTGTAGTATCGTCCTTGCGGAAATGGCCAGAACGTTTGGCCACCTAACTACTTGTCTGCCCTGTGCTCGGACGTACTTCCCACCAGTTCGGTAGGTTTCCAAGTCCTTAGCCGCTTCCTCCGGTGATCGGTTGTTTTTCTGCTACTTTTGCCCAACGAGCAAGTGCTGCACCAGACCAATTTTTCCTCGACCCGTATCGTTAGACCTGACGCACCTCCTGCTTTTACTGGTTTTGCTTTTCCTGTTCCTGCTGTTGCTTCCTCACCCTCGTCCTTTCTCATGGGCTGGCCTGCCTGCTTTTGCCGTTGGGCACCGGGGGCAGGCCCACTGCAAGGGTCTGGTGGATGGGTTGATTGGAGCTATCGACGACGACTAACTTGACTCGGACCGCCACCCCAAGACGAGGGGGAAAGCGTTCGCCGAGATCGCTCCTTGTTGCCTAAAGTACCGGGGATCGCCCACACAACCTGCGTGTCCCCCTAAACTCTTGTGCCGGTCGGGGCACAACCGTACATGTCGGGAGTCGATGCTGCTGTTGCTGGGTGTGTTCCGCCTGCTCGACGTTTTTCGTGTCTGTGTTTGTGCTGGCACCGTTGCTTGATTTTTCGGGGTGTGGAGGAAAGCAACTCAGCGGTAGGGTGACGGTTGACGGGCACATCGGACCCATGCACGACGCAGCAGCCAAACCATCCATGCAGCTTCTGACCTTGTGTAGTTCGTCGAGTGAAAGTCGTGAGCAGCCTGTCTGGAAGATGACGATGACGCCCGTCACGATGGGTCTAGGGTTGCCGTTTTTTTGGCTGCTCACTGCGGCAGCAGCGTGCTGTGCTCGTGGTTGTGCTTGACATATTTGGTATCGTTCGTGACCTATGACCTGCGGCAGTTTGTAGAGGTGCGGCGAGAACAACGCGCAACTGTCTATCCCCGGCTACGTAGGCAAGGCGGCGAAAGTCCTGCTTCCCTTCTCTGGATATGGGGCGCATGCAGCGTGACTGCTGTTTGTGCCATCTGAGTATGCCACGCCCTACCGGTGTCTTTTTTTCTCGCTCGTGGCGTGTCCATAGGCTCTTTGGTTTGCGTATTTCTCTCTGGTGTCAGCGTTTCTTCCCGCGAGTCTTTCCCTGTAGCGCCTGCTTTACGCTGGTGTTCATGGGTTCGTCCCTGATTTGAACGACCTAGACTACCGATTTGTGTCAGTGATCCGTTGAACAGTTGGTAGACAGATGAACAGTAGGTTTTCCCAAGAGTGGAACTGTAATTTTCAGCCATCGATGATTGAGTCGTTCAGTCTTGCTTGTGGAGGTGCCGTGTGCACTACCTTTCGTATTGTGTCGGTGGTTTATGCTTGGGTTTGCACACGGGCCAGGGGGTTGCGCCAGGCAACCGCCTCAGGGAACAACAAATCCGTCGCGGCCACTTTCGTAAAGTATGTGATAAGAACAGGCGCGCGTGGAGGTTTTGGGTGTGGGATATTGGTGTTGGGGCTTGTGTTTGTACTGTAGACCACAATCGCCCGGTGTTTGTTGTGTGGAGCTTAAGGAGTCTGGGCCGCGGTTGTGACGGTGACATGTCGATCGTCGTTCTCCCGGTCTTTGCCGCTTGCTTTGCAACCGTTTGGAGCATTGAATGAATCGAGGTTGGCATTACAGGCTCTGGACGCCCCCATGCTTTGCGGCTTTCTACGGTGGAGATTAGTTGAGTCAAGGTCTCCCAGACGCTCTTTTCATGTCAAGAACTAACCTCCCCGTTGGCCGAAATCCAAGCTCCCGGAACGACATTGATGCCTGAACGAGACAGCATGGCACCCGCTTGGCACCACGCCGTCCCCTAGGTGTACATAGCGATCGCTTCTCACACGACTAGCTAGCGATGCCCCCCGCCTACAACGAAAAAAACAAGTTCTGGTAAAAACATACGAACTATTACATTTAGCGTTCGAGAGCGAATAAGGGGTCCGTCGTGCAAGCACTAGTCACCTGGCGTTTTGGTGTATGGGTACGACATCCATGAAATGTGTTGAGGGTTGTTCGGAAATTCACAAAACGGCAAGGACGGGCGCAGAGGTACACACACAGATGGGCGAAGAAGGAAGGCACACATACAGACAAAACAGATAGGTCACACGTTCACCGACCACGGTGTGGTGGCCGTACCTTCCTTCGTCGGTGCACGTGTATGCATGTGTCGTCTATCTATCCCCTTTCTGTCGCGGTCTGCTCTCCTTCGCCTCTTGTCCTTACTGTTGCCCCGTGGTTCTTGGTATTTCACTTCACTTCGGTGAGGCACGCACGGTACCACCCAACACTGTTTTTTCGGGCGGGGAAGCCATCAGAGCATGGGGTGCGAGGATCAATAGCGGCAATATCTAAATCATTAGTACAGGTGTGGAAAATATCATGGCACAACCTGAGTCCATCGAACACCTGTCTATCTCGGACACCTTTACGTACGTATCCACTTACAGGTAGACATGGCACTTGTCCATTTCTGTACGGTGGAATATCAAAGTACCAGGTGTTATTTTAATATTTTTGAAGAGCCACGTAAACGCATAGACAATAGACTGTACCACAAGAAACGACGACGCTGCTTGCATCCCATCATGAAAACCTCCCTGACCAACAGACAGGCAAGCGGTTTGTCTTTCCTCTCGAGAGAAGCCTATGTAGGCCACCACCAAGGAATGAATGCAAGCACGAGGCAGACACGACCGCGACTAACCCCCCGAACTGCAACCAACCGCAATCTCTCATGTGCTGTTTTGGTGTTCATATCCCCCCATCATGACACACAATAACACACGTGTTTCAGACCTCATTCTGTCGTTCAGCTACTACTGTACCCTAGTTTTACGCATTTACGCATTTACGCACCCTGCAGAACAAGTGAGCCAATTCCCAAGTAAGCCAATTCCCATGACCAAGCCGACTCAAACTTGTATGCAAAAAAATAATAAGAGTAAAAGTATACGTGTAGGAGGATGTAGGCTCTCGTCACACCCACTCGCTCGAAAAACTGAAGGTCCAAGAGGTCACTGCTTAAGAGAAGACAACGGGTAAGGGGGGCAGATAGATGCGCCCCGGCACGTTGAGGGTTGTCATCCTCACCGCACAATCTCTATGCACACTTCTGTGACTTTCTGCAAGCGCAACAACAGTCCCCACCCTCCCCATACGTATGTTGTACAACTCGCGTGACGACTCATGCCGCCGCATCACTCAGAAGCTCGGTTCCGAGATACATCAACTGGATCATCCCTGGTTCTTTGTCGCCTCAAAGGATTTAGTATACAACAACAAAAACATAAAGACACGCCGATCGCCGACATACACGGAACAGAGGTAAGAACAAACAGCCAGCTGAGGCTTTACGCGACTGACAGAAAAAATAATACCATACGCAATGAGCCCGGCACAAGGGCTGCCTGCGCAATACAACCAACAAGCCAACCTCCCCGCCAAGAAGAAACCAATGCGGGTGGCTGGCCACAAACACCAAAATAAAATGAACCGTTCTTCGTGGTCCGGACGCGCTGTCATTCCTGTAAATGAAGTTCGCACGAACGAGTTCTTCCTAGAATGTATTACATAGACTACTATACGTGGAAAAATATGTCAGATTATCTTTTGTCCCGCCCCCATGAAACAAAACGCTGGCCTTCCTGTGTTCCAAAAAAAATATCCTGCAACCTTAAAGTAAACCTGATCGATAAAAAAGCACAAGTAGTTGGCGTATTTCGACCAGCTCCTACCACGACGTAGGACCATCACACAAGGATGAAAAAAAAAGGGCGAGGCACGCCAGTCTACCTTCACACGCGACATGCTAGATGAAGGCGAGACAGCAGTAATACGTGTTGGGTGCGCTCAACCAACAAAAAGGTCCAGGCCCCCTGCAGTGCGCAGCCCGCTCCGAGTTCTAGCCAGAGGGGCAATTAAATAAAAATGGCACCACCATTCACTACAGAAACACCTGCACTCAACGTCGGCGTTAATAAACAAAACCTAACTCAAAATTTCACAACGTACCACTACTACCGTACACACATCCACACCACTCAGTCAATCAACCAAGACAAGACAAGACAAGACAGCCAAGACACCATGTAACATGCGACTACCGGGGACGACACCGTAGGTAACGCGTTGTATTTACATTTCGCACGATGCGTCTGTCTCAGTTCCTGGAGCGGAGGAAAGGGCCACTCGTGCAGACGACGCGAACGGTTGTTTGCGTTCTGGTCGTGTTCGCTCTTCTTCCTCGTCATCGTGTTCACTCTTCCTCGTCATCATCGTCGTAGTCGACTACATCCGGAGACATCCTGGTGCGCCGGTATGTCACCTATTCAAAAAAAAAAAAATCGACCCGAAAATTTTGGCATGAGCGGGGGTATGTACTGCAGCAGCAGCGGTCAGGAATGGCGGGCGAGTGCGAGCAAAACAACGTCAACACTAAGGACTACCAATCGAGCAAGCAAGTTTTGTACCATGACAACATGGGGCAACTTGGACTACACACAGAAAACATCTCCCTTTGTAAGCAAGCACGCAGAATGGCGAATGGATGAAGAACGAAGGAAACAAGGACAATGACCGAGTAAACACTTGTTGTTTCGTCCGGGCGCCAGTTCTCCACGCCTTTCGGCACGTTTTTATGGGGACACCTCAGCGGATATCGCCTAGATACGGAGAGAGGCTGAGGCTGACAACGGACCCGCAGGCAAGACCAAGCGCATCTAACAACATATTCGCCTGATTGAGAGCGAAGTATCTGATTGAGAGCGAGAGCCAAAAAAATTGAAATTTCGGGTCCAGACGCCTCTTGCCATTTCTTGGCAAGTAGGGGACGGGCTATTCCAAGAAGCGGTGCAAATTGAAGGTCTCATCAGCAGCTTCGCGAGCATATGCGTGTCATCGTCATCGGATGCTGCAGCGAGGAGCTAGACAAGTTGCTAGATTTGCCCAGATTGGCTATTTCTGCTCAAACTGTTTCAGGGCGGTATCGCGTCGGGCGGTGGGCTCTGCTGTAGCTTCTGCTCCCCGCTGTAGCTCCACAACGAGAGACTCCCACAGGATGACCAGGGTAGCGGCTTGAAGCTACGGGCTAGCCCTTCAATTCAAGCTACACAGCAAGCTCCACCTCTCAGTGGTAGTCCGGCTACAGCGTATCGCGCAATCTCGCTCTCAATCAGATGCTACGCTCTCAATCAGGCGAATATGTTGTTATCTCTGAGCGGAAGCACTCAGTAATTAATTGCTGTTTGTTTTGTTGCCATACGCCATCATAAATGAGAAATCGATCCTAGTCTATCCCATCCGGAGTACAGCAGCAGTACCAGTAAATAGTAGGACTGGCGATCGGGATATCTCAGGTACGGCGGCCTCGCACCACTCAGAGCAATCAATCACTGATGGTGCACCAGACGACTACAAATAACACCTACCTTCAGCTCGGTGCCGGGATAACGGATAGTCTTGTGCCCCGAACGAACCGTGACAAAGACATCCACCTGTTGTTCCGCAGAAAGAGAATGGTCCAACATGTTGGTTTGTTTATGGAACACGTGAAATAGTCAACCTTACATGCATACAAACGCCGGGCGTTGTGGATGCTCGGCGGACTCATCCGCGGCAGGCTCTTGTACTCACGATGAATCAAATCCGGTAGGTACACGTCGAACGAACGAAGCTAAACCAGACAAACGTTCCTTGCTTCCGTCGTGCCCTTCCTTCTGTTTTATGCGGGACCTTCTCCTTAACCCCGCGGTTGGCAACTACAAATCCGGCCCAATTCACGGACGGATGGTGTGCACCATGTGATCGATGGATGTTGTTGTGACTCCCCGGACTGGCCTACGCATTCATTCCGTTGACGGACAAGAAAAGAATAGAAGGAAACAAGCGCACCTGCACCACCTCAACGGCGACGTTTTGGTAGATCTCCGGCCAGAGCTCGTTCATGGTAGGGAATTTCACGGCCACGTAGACGCGCTCGTCCTCCCCCACCTGCCGGTAGCCCATACATGACATGACATGACATCACGTAGTATGACAGGGAGAAGAAAAGTGGCGAGTCGGGTCAGTTGTTTTCGATAGGGGAATATGAGCATGAAGCAAAATATGACGTTAAAATTTTTTTCTGTAGTGGTAGTGGCGACCGTTGCTGTTTCGTGGCGTTCGTTCTATTGTCGTTAATGGTCGTTTCATTGTCTGCGGCTGGCTCAGTTGATGTGCGCGAGTTCGGTGAGGCGCTGCGCAGCATCATTGAGCAGAATTCGAAGAAAACGAGAGAACTCGTTTCACTCCGAAGAGAGGAAATGCTACTACTACTGCCACAACAACGAACGGCAGTTAATCGTGTTTCCTCTTCCGCCTCTACCTCCGGGTGGTCGTTTCACGGACAACAGTCAGCCCCCGGACTGCAGAGACCGCCAAAATCATGTCGAGGTGTTACTACGGAAATTTGAGCACATGGACTTGAACGGTACAGTTTTTACAGGAAAGCCACAACGGGATGTGAGCACATGGACTTGAACGGTACAGTTCTAACAGGAAAGCTTTCAGGTCAACGGCGAAACAAAAGTAGCACCTTATACCTGCATTGGACCGGCGGCTCTCGCGAGCGGGCGCCCAGAGTTGATCGAGAAGTAGACGGTGGTGGTCAGATAATCCAAGTCAGGGCCGGCCCCGACCAATCCCGTGAAGACGAGGTGCTGCTCGAGGCTGCCGGACATGAAGCACGCCGCCAAGGCTGAAGAATCGACTGATTCCTGCGGGTGTGCCACCGCACGTCCGTGGAAGTCGCACACCTGGAGAGAGTTAAACACAGAAGAAGAAGGCGACGCCATGAAGTAAGCAAGAAACTCTCGTTTTTTGCCCGACGCCCGCTCGTTGTTATTTCCTCTGTGGGGACACCGTACATCGATTGCAGTATACATGTATGGGATGAAGTGTGGAGGATTTTTAACTTAGCACCCATTTTTCTTGTGGTCAGGCTACGGTGTACTACACTCCGTTCAATATTACCAAGCACATACGTTTTGCTTAGCCCACAGGTTCTTGAGTGGCCGCGCGTGCTTGTAGCACGAAGAGAAAAAGCACCACCGTGAACCAACTCTTCTTGATCTATCTGCAGAGCGCCTTGCAAGAAAGCTATGGTATCATATCATGCGAGGTTGGACAACTTGTGTGTCACTGGCTGGAAGCCCCCAGATGAACGCATACACATACGAGAGAAAAAAAGAAAACACACACATACACGTTGAGACTGACGGCCTATCATTGGTCAGTCGGTTAGCGAGGCCGATGCTAACAAGAAACACACAACACACACAAGCAACCCCCTAATGGGGTCCTAGTTCATGGCGTTCAGAAGTGTTTTGAGTTTTCAACAGCACTGAGACTGACGTCTTTTCATTGGTCAGGCGGTTAGCGCCGTCGATGCCAATAGTAAAAACACACACATCCCACACGGGGTCCCAGATCATGGCACTAAGAATAATTTCGTGTTTTCAACGACACTTAGGCTGGGGTCTGATCATTCATCGGCTGGCGGGGGGGGGGGGGGGGGGGGCANGGCAAACACCGGGGGGGGCCGGCTTGTTTTACAACGTCGTTGCCAAGCGACGAAAACCCGACCCCGATGGCAAACACCGGGGGGGGCGAGGGCGGTGCAAATACAGAACGGGCCCGCAATCAAGAAAATCATGCTGATTGAGAAACAAAGGCTCAACTTTTCACGAACAAAAAGAAAACAGGGCTAAGAAACTTCGCTCAATCTCGGCCACAACAACATAGGGGTGTGTCTTATCGGCAGAATCGAAACTAGAAATCAGAGTCGAGTTTCGATTGTAAGTCTAGAATGAGCCAGCCAAATTCGACCTACGCGTCTTATCGAAAAATCAGCAAAAAAACTAAGGTTCAAATCGAGAACACGCCCGAACGGACGCCGAACAGCCCAACAGTCCCGACAAGCGGCGTGGGCCACCTACGGGCAACGGTTTGTCGTTTTGCACAGCACTCGCACAATTATGGCTCGCTCTCCTCCCCGCCGTGCGGGCGGCCGCTCGTGGCAGCGAGGGAAGACGAAGAAGCGAATGAGGCAGCTCCTGGAGCTGGCGATGTTCCCCAACCCACCGATGGCACGAGTGGCACATGGATCCCGATTCCATTTGCTCGGCGCACGCCCTTGGCAAATCGGCAACAAGTTGAACCTGCCGTCGCCGTTGACCTTCTATGACATCATCTTTCTGCTTGCTTGGTGGGCGTGCGTGGTGTAGCGTGTGCAACCCGCGCGCACGTGGCCNGCGCACGCCCTTGGCAAATCGGCAACAAGTTGAACCTGCCGTCGCCGTTGACCTTCTATGACATCATCTTTCTGCTTGCTTGGTGGGCGTGCGTGGTGTAGCGTGTGCAACCCGCGCGCACGTGGCCGCGCAGCGTGCGAGATGAAAAACGTCAACCGCCGCAGCACGCTCCCAACAGCCCAACGTCCACCCGAAGTTGGTTGCGTTTGGCAAAAGTCGACTCCAAATTAATCCTCTGGCCATTTTTTCGAGATCAAGTTTAAGAAGAGGAAGATCCGTTCGCTTATCCCGAAATAATGCATTCCAACCAATCAGAGCAGATGGACGCTGGCTCTTTCTAGTCTTACACTGAAACTCGATCCTGATTTTTAACTTCGGTTCTGCCGATAAGACACACTCTAAGAAACGTCCCAACAAGGAACATGATCGTGCAATACCCCCCACATATATATAAGAATTAAGGGGTTGCTGGGGGAGCGCGTCCAACAAGAACAACCGTTTTTTTCGCGGCGCGCCCCGCGCCCCAGCGCCGCCGCGGGCTGCGCTATACCCACCAGCCACAGCTGCTGTACTGGTGTAATGTGCTCTTCGCCAGAAACAAGAAAATAAGAAAATAAGAGAATCAGCAGGATGCGACCGCTCAAAGGAATAAGAAATCCATTTCAAGAAATTGAGTCGACTTTGGCTGGTCCTTCTGCCAAGAATAAGACATTGAGGCTCGACCCGATTGTGACGTTTCTTATCTCCGGGCCCGTTCTGTAATAGACAAACACAAACAAGCACAATCGACGGGATGAAATGGAAGCATGCAACGAATATACGGTACCGTTATCAGGCACGCTTTAGCGAAGAGAGAGCGTTAGGGAAGAGAGAGAGGACCGGGAAGAAATCGAACGACATCGTCATCAGCGAATCACCACTCACTACTGTATGTAGTCATATGAGTTGTCAAACATGGGGATGGGACTATTTAATGTTGTACGTACACGGGAAGAGATTGGAAGCAGGAGCGAGGACACTGACTTCTACTGGACAACACATCCTTGCGCGAATTATATGCGATCACACCAGATGTGTGAGAGAGAGTGGTGCGTACATGTGTACACGTATGTGTATTGTAGTAGCAGCGCGTTTTTTCCCCTGCTGCACACACTAAGCCGCCGACGCGCAAAATCGTCGCGCCGTGGTTCCCGAGTCTTCGCATCAATGAGCCCGATGCACTGGAGGTGATGCAGATTCTGTCCACACCGTTCGGCAGCAGCGACAGGATGTCTACGGAGCCGTTATAAGTCCTTCACTAGTGCAAGCACGCACCTTGCAAACAAACGCGCCGCCGCTTGAAGATACGAAGAGGCCTGAGAATAAAATGAGATGATTTGGTCTAATCCTTCAACAACCTAAATACCGTGCGTTGGGTTACGTAACAGAAGAAAATAATAATCAGGAGCCTGACTTTGGGCAGCAAGCAACTACTTTATAAGGCAGACACGCACTATTGTCTATGCGTCACTACTGCTATGCGTATCCCCTACAGACCCTATCTATCTCGCCGTCTTCAGTGCGTGAAAAATAGTTTAATACTCCGTCTCCTACGTGGCTCAAAATATAGCCCCGCACCGCACCACATCGACAAGTTTCAAATAGAGCCACCAGGTATGCATTGTATGCGGCGCCGAAGGCCGTCGAGTGCATGTTATGTCAACCTCTTGGCTCAAGCCCAAAGGTACATAACGATTTCGGACACGATTGCATGCCGCAGCTCTCAGGTTGCACGCGGCACCTACAATCTCGTGTAGCTACCCGCCTTTGATCGCTGTGCTGGAGGCAGTGACATCCCGGGTTGAAGTATCCGTGTACCCATTGATACCCTACACCCTGGTCCGGGCGGTGCACCGGCAAGTAAAAGTTTTGCACGTTAAAACTGCTGTCTGTCCGTTGAGGAGGTCGTTTCCGTTACCATCGACGACGGCTGCTCGAGTACCGCTGCCAGAGACAGCTAGGGGACGAAGTCCGGTAAATCGATGGCGTTGATTGATTTTCCTCTCGGACGAAACAAAGTAAGCGGTCCGCGAACACTGAACGCGCCGCGGGTGGTGGAACACGTCTCATCTAGATTCGCGCTCTCTCAAAAAGTATTGTTGTGTTAGCGAAAAGTACCCTTCACCGCGATCCTGATGATGCCCTCGCTGCGGCGCTGCACTATTGTGCTGCGATGCGCCGCGCTACTGCAGTACGGTGCGGCAGAGAGGAGGAGCAAGCTGCAAACCTGCCACAACAACAGAATCAGCCGCTTCGCTGACGTTATCCCCGCTGCACCCAAGAAAAGTTCACATCCATGTATCTGTCCCTTGTGTCGGCACCCATCTAGACTAGATATCTATGCACACCTGCGAGCACATTCAGCAGTCTGTCAGGTCTCGGTAGGTAGTAGTCCGTCCGGGGGCGATTGCAGTACGTGTCAACGTGGCGGCACGGGGTGGTTTGCTGTCTGCTGTAGCGGAGATGTAGGAGGGCAAGAGAAAGGTATGGCGGATGTGTGTGGATGACAGCAAGGCCTCGTGGTTCAGTGAGAGCTGGTTTAACTGCACACCAGTCCATGCATGCAAGAGGTCGCATCTCTCTGCTGTCCGAGTACCGTTGGAGAGTATCCAAACATCATACGGTATGTGAAAAGAAATCCAACAGAGCATAAGTTGCATCTGTATTGCCAACCCGTTCATGCTATGGTCTGCAGCGCTCGGGGAATCTCGACGAAGCTATGAATGAAGGGTCTGGACGCGCGGTAAGGGTCGGTATGCGGGTGAACCTGAGGATGGCCACCGATGGCTGTGCCACACAGCGTACCGGCATCTCCGACATGGCTCCTGGTGTTGAACGGTTCGGATTTCCTCCCTTCCGCCCGAAAGAGGCGGACCCAACGGAACCCGCAACAGCCCCGAACCGTTGCCAATCAAAGATTCAGAATATTCTAAGAATTTTCTCTGGGTAGAAAGGTTTTGGTTGGGCGTACCGCCCATTCCCGGTTCCCGAACCTTTACTCGCGCCGGGGTGTCCTTTCGGTATGTCCGCCTAATGGCCTTTGGAAGATTCATTTGCTAATTTCGCCATGGGGCACTCAGTCGAGGCTGCTGCAGGGCAACGCGTTCGAGGTGCATGCGGCACAGAGCAGCGAACAGGGGCTGTTGCGTGGTACAAATCCGCGAACGAAGGCTCCACCCAAACATCCAGGGAAAGAGATGGTTGGAATTTGAAGACGGATCAACAGTTTGTTCATACGAAGCGTTCACAAAACGAAATTATTTGCCAACCGGATTAAGTGGGTGCCAGAACGCGCTCGCGGCTCGGACAGATTGTTGCCGACACTCCGCTCTCTCTCTTGCACCAACGAGCCCGTCCATATGATTTGCCTACCCGGCGAGTGGGTATGTGACAATGCTCCTGTTCCTACCTGCTGCATTACTCCACCACAACAACGACCTGGTGTGAATCGTACGTTCTCGCACCACTCTGTATCGATCTGGCCACGCATCATCAGCATCCTGTAATTATCCCTATGTATGCAATTCTCGAGGAAGCTTTTACGACACCTTCCGGGACTACGGTAGAGTATTCTGATAGCATACACGCAAATCGATCGTATGTGGGTACCTATCCTACAGAGTAGATGTGCCAAATGCCCAGTTTCGTATGCATACACATGTACATTTCATGCTCGGTACCTGCACATCGTCCTCTACCACCCCAGAATACCGTGATACCGGACAACACACGACAGTTTCCATCGGTAAGAGATCGGTAATGTCTACCCGCCCGCCGGATTTATCAAGTCTGTTGCTGTAGGTGGTGGGTATGCCTCCCAGGTGCGTTTCTCTCTCCTTGTGCGTTTTTGTGTTTCGTCCAATGGTAACGGGCGCCTTTACAGGAATGAATGGTGGAGCGCGCCTCAAACAAAACAAACAGCTCAACGCTGTTTAGCAACATGTAGCCTTCAAGTTGTTGTCGTGAACTACTGACTGTACATCATACGCATACGCATCTCTGTTGAAGTTCGCCTGGACACACAAAACCTGACAGCCCTTCATGACGAGGCATGCTCACTCCCCGCGACCTGGACCCAGCAGAAGCAAAAAACCCGCCATTACCGCTACTCGACACCGAAACCTGCTTGGCAAGAGTGCACGTCGTTCCCCGCATCAACCCGAACGGGGGGGGGGAGTTGGGGTGTTGGATACGAGCTGCCAACCCCGACGCAAATTATGGCTTTTCTCACCGTTCTCTACCTGAAAATCTCCATAGGCACGCGCCACTTACCGTCGGACCGATGTTTCCTCCGGCGGTTTTGACAACGCCGTCATCACTTGAGTCGATCGTGAACCGGCTGTCAGGTCGTGGATGCTTGGGAGCGATCTTCTCTCGATCGACTGCATGCCGGCAGGCAGCGAGCGTTTGATGTCTTTCACGCGGATCATGGGGGATTGTGAACTGTATGGCCACGATTTCCTAACTCTCGGCAAGAAGACCGATGGAGACACTCACAAGCCGACCCGCAAGGAAAAGAGGTGAAAACCCGGGGTCGTGGCCGTTTCGGCCGGAAGTTGCGAAAAACTCAGGGCGCGTATGAGACCGTAAGGGTCGTCGGTCCTCTAGTGGTATAGCAGTAGCCACATTGTTGTTCGTAGGCGCACGGTTCGTGGGGTGAGATCGTCAGACAGCAGTGGCAGGGCGGCGTGTGGCGGCGTACCTCGCGGCCCGCGCAAGAGGATGTGGCATCACGAGGGGGCCCGGCGGCACCCTCCTCCAGCTTTCGTTTCAACCTGACACATGATTATTTCGCAGGGAAAATTTTTACGAGTGAGCGAAATTTTCCGGCTGTGCTGGCCCCAAAACTGAAACTAGTGGAGGAGTTTCTCCTGGCGGTGAGGCTGTGATGGTGAAGGACCTCCGATATGAGGGAGCGCTGGCGTCGGAGCAGCTAACCGTGTTTGGGTGGAGGTGGTTCCTCAACCTTCCCTGTAAAGAGTGGAGAAGAAGCTGGTCCTTTGCACAACCCGCCAACGACGCCTGCAGGCGACAGCGCAAAAAAGTGAGTGTCTCACGGCTTGCTCTCTCAACAACAAATCATCACCCCCGGACATAAAGCTTCCATTGGGGAGGCCAGGAACTCGTTGGTATCTTGCGGGGCACTCCCCAGACACACACGGCCACAAACGTTTCCGAGGACTTCTCGCTCCGGAACCCGTAATGACGTGACGACTCTTGGGCAAAACATGTTTACGTATCTCCCAGCAAACAAACATGCAAGAAGCCGGAGCAGGAAGATTGGAATTGGTCATGGTATTTGCGGCGGGGAGATGGCACCCCCTCCGAAGCCCCCCCCTCCCATTGCCAAAACGAATTGAGAACGCGTTTCCTAATATTGTCGTTGTCGGCAGGGGCACCGAGATGGTCGTCGCTTTAAAGCATTGCTAATGATTTAAACGGAAAAATGGCAACAACAATAACAACAACAAACAACGAAACCGACAATCACTACAACAACAACTACAACCACGACCCAACACATCATGAGCAGCAGCAGCAGCAGCAACTCAGCAACAACCCCCTTCTAGGCTGGCCTCACAGTCTGGCAGGTACTGCAGTCTCACCATGACAAAAGTTCCAGACAGAAGAAAACCGAGAGGACGATGTATCAACCGTTGCCGCCTATCGCGTTGCTTGGCGTACAAGTCTTCACGTGATACTCGTGGCCGTGCGCCACAGGCATAACCCTCTGCGAAGGTGTACCGATTCAGGAAAAGTCAATCGACGGATACCCTGCGAATCGGGTCCTCCTTAATACTCTCCACCCACAGAATTTACCCTCAACTGGGAACCTGTTGTGGCCAGGATGGGTAATTCGATGGAAGGAAGTGTGTCACAAGGTTCTATGTAGGATCGACTCCAAGAGGTGTTCTCAGGACTGACACACATTGTGTCCATGGGAAAATATCCAAGTCAGGAGAAAAAGTGTGCACCTAAGGAGATTCGAACCACCAGTATCCAGCTGACGCCATGTGCAAAGGTGTACCGATTCAGGTAAAAGTCAATCGACAGATACCCGGCGAATCGGGTCCTCCTTCTTAACACCTCCCACCCTCCCCACAGTTCGTATTTTCTGTACTGGGCTATGCTAAACAGCTCCGGTGTAGGGGATGGCACAAGACGGCCAATGCCGAAAAAAATCTTTGCGTATGCCAAACTCACAAACGAAACATGGCCTGCAATGTGCTTGCTTCAGGTCCCTGCCGTGTTTGCAGCCGTATTGGGTGGCTTCACTCAAGTGGTGCCTCACACAGACACTCCAATATTCCCCGACAAACTCAAGGCGTCCAACCCCCTCATTTGATAAAGTTTAACAAAATACCTGATTCAATCACCACTCTGTCTGGCACCACCGCACGACTACACATCACAACACATGCACTTACACCGCCATTGCATCAACATTATCGTAAAACCCATCTACGTCCGTGCAAGGATGAGGTGGATGTTTTACCAAACCCATTACGACCTCCTTATCGTGTTTACTTTGTCTTGGGGTCTCCAAAGTACGACGTCGTCCGCAGGGGTTCTGGTGCGTCGGTACGTAACCTGTGTTGCGGGACAAGGAGAGAAGGGGTGCCAAGATGGGTAGACCGGGTGGGTAGGGTTGATAGCCAATGGACCGTCGAAAGTGCCGGGATTTGCAAGGTGCATGGGGAGGACAGGAGATACGATACGTCATCGTGCAACGAGGCTGGCTGTCTCTGTTGCCTAAGGAGCGAACTAGGCTTTTGAGTCTAATGTAAGATGGGAATCCGTTGAATCTTTCAATTTCCTAGACGAAAAATCTTGTTTACAGGGGTAACGTTGAGGTAGGCCTCACGTCGGTCGTTCCAATTTTTTTTTTGTATAAGACTCACAAACATGTGGCCTGTGGATAGGAAGTGGAAACAACATCCATGCAAGAGCCAAGTTGGAAGAAGACCACATGTACGTTAAGCTTGTCGTACCCTATTCTGAGGTGCCGAAGGGGTGTAGCCTCTATCGTAGCACTACATTTCCTGGGAATTTGAACCGACGTATATCATTGCCGCACAGCAAAGTGGTAAGAGTATGGGTTGGCACTCAATCACCTTCTGGTCGGTGTCGGGGTGGCGAGTAGTTTCGTGCCCTGATCAAACCGTAACATAGACATCCACCTGTGTATCATCCAACGACGAATGACGACGGCTTAGTTCACGTTCGTTTGTGGGAAGGGTGCAGACAGATGCCGGAACGGGTGGGCGGGGGAGAATGCATACGAGCTCCGGAGGGGCACTCGACGATGGACAGCTCCATGCCCGTCCATACACGATAATCTCAACGCAACACGGAAGGCGCATCGACAACCTTATATTGACAATGTCAATCGTCAATCGGCGAAAGCTTACGTGCGTATGTTGAGGCTTTTCGGCTGGAAAAGCAAGCCTGGTAAAGCACAGCGTAGGATTCTCATTGACATTCATCCCGTCACGCTGATACTTGATATGACGAAATCATGCCATACCTGCACGACTCGGATGGATCTATTGTTGTAGATCTCCGGCCAGAGCTCGCTGATACTGGGACACTTCACTGCGACGTAGACGCGCCCGTCTTTTCTCACCTGAACACAGCCGGAAGGAAGGAAACGCCCGCCTACATAGTCTAATAGTGAGGCGTTCGTGAATGCAACATCGGAGCTCAACATTAAGCTTTCGAGACAATTATGACAGTTGGTATTGAATTCACCACCTGTCCGCTCGTAAAACCCCTCTGTCGCTGTCGCTCTAAATATCCCATGGTACTTGTACGCCCGGCAATCCTCGCGGAAAGCGCACGGGTTGCCAGCCTTGGACTAATGCAATCCCCCACCTACATCATATGCATACCTGCATTGGACCCCCCGCCCTCTCCAGGCTGTGCCCAGCGGTAATCGAAAAGTGCACGGTGGGGGTGAGATGTGCCAAGTGTGGACCAGCTCCGTCCAATTCCGTGAAGACGAGGTGCTGCTCGCGGCTACCGGACAACAAGAATGTCGCCAATGGCGAACGGTCGACTGACTCCTGCGGTTGAGCTACCGCACGACCCCTGAAGTCGCACTCCTGAGAGGTGGTGTAGCAGCACGAAGTGAAAGGGCAGCATCATGAGCTCCAGGAGCACCTTCGAATGACCATATGATGACAACAAGGCGAACACGTCAATCAATGTGTCTGGGAGCAACGG
Organism: Ectocarpus sp. CCAP 1310/34; assembly: GCA_902602495.3. Lineage (NCBI taxonomy): Eukaryota > Phaeophyceae > Ectocarpales > Ectocarpaceae > Ectocarpus > Ectocarpus sp. CCAP 1310/34. The sequence goes on from CACKRE030005118.1 coordinate 103,148, forward strand.
CGTGTACCACCGCAGTTCGACAGACAAACATCGTCGCACCACTCAACTACATAGTATCCCGGCATCTACCCTTGTTCTTCTGCTGCAGCAGCAGTAACATCACGGATGGTGGTGCTCTTACAGAGCAGTCTTGGAAATGCAATGTTACAATCCATGATGGCATAAAACAAAAGCAGAAAGTGTGTCATAATTTGGATGTTGGCTCAGTGTCGTAGTTGACAAAAGCAAATAAATAGTTCTATATTTGAAGACTGCTGCATCAGAACGGCGGCAGGAGCGAGACGACGGACAGGCCAATAGAGATTCCAAGCTTACCGCGATGAGATCATGACCAGACACAAACAAGTCTTCCCGGATGCGACGCACGAGTTTAGTCTGTCCTTCCGGAACAACGTTGGCTGTAATTCCGTGACGATGCCCGAGGCGAATGACATAGCTACACAGTATTCATGTTCGTGTGTCTGGATACGAGCATGGTAGATCTGCTAGCAGCACGGGGGGGGGGTACGTAGACAGGAGCATGCGTATGCCTGAAAAAGGCTACTATGTGTGGGCCCCCTTCCCCGAATTCGGGAGGGCCACTTCTTCCCTTCCTTTCCTCGCTCCCGCGGGTGCCTAATCAGAGAGAGTTAAAGCGTGTCTTCTCCTCCCAAGTACGGACTTACCAACACACTAGTGTTTATTCCCTCGAGGGGGTCCATTAGGGATGGCGGGTCGCAGAACCGGAGGGACCACTCCGGACGGCTCGCAGGCAGGAGACACAAAGAGCAGTGAGCAGATTGACAGCATGCGGTCTGAGATCAGTTCGCTGACACAGCAAATGGGCCAGCTGGTGCAGCTGGTCGGAGGACTTGCTGCACGTATAGAGGAGAAGTCCGGCGGTACCACGGAGGGCGCCGCTGAAAGCGGCGGCGCCGTGGAGAGCGTCGCCACAAGCACTGCAGGTCATTTTGGGACCGTGCAGTACGACGGGAGCGCGCAGGCAGCGGACCTGCGAAGAGAGTCTGGTCCTTCGGGACGACACAGCGGCGAAGTAGGGGGTTCAGACCCCCAAGAGGTGAGAGTAGCCGCTGCTCACAATCAAGCTTGTTTCAGCAGCGCCATGGGAAGTGGTGCTGCTGTCT
>CACKRE030005118.1:111772-127626 GCA_902602495.3 Ectocarpus sp. CCAP 1310/34
AAGCTAGGGTGCAGAGCTTGGGGGGAAAGTGGTACACTCTCATTGTCAAGGATGATTACACAAGGTGGAACCGTGTCTATTTCCTGAAGCACAAATCAGACGCAGCTGAGGCATTCGAGAGATACCTTGCCGAAAACCGGGCAAACGGTGCCCCGTCCGATGTCATGGTCGTGAGATCTGACAACGGAGGAGAGTTTTTTGAGGGAGAGATGGTGGGTGGACAGCGGTGTGGGCTCGCATGCGCACTGAGGGTTGTCCGCATCTACAAACGGCCATCGCGTCCAGTCAGAAGTGGTATTTACTGTAGTGCAGTACTGCTGTCGTCGGTTGCGATAAAATTATTCACAGCAGCACGCTCAAGTGAGCGGCGAACCGAGTGAAGGTTGTTCTACAGCCAGTGCAGTGGCAGCAGCATGTGCTCCCATACGTCGCACCCTGGCACATAGGGGAGTAAATCAGCGCCAACAAGAACATTGGGCGCCCACTAGTGTTGGGCGTGCACGTTCAACACCCTGACACAGTACTGTGCCGTGGAACCTGTCGAGTAATGGCGTCTCGTGAGAAGAGCGTTAGACCACCGTTTCTCGCGGCCAAGCCTTGGTTTCGGTTCATTCTCTTACTCGTCCTTGCTGCTCTGTAGATCGATGGAACGGCCGATATGCCAATCACTATCCGCGGGGCTGGGGGGACGGGCGACAGAGACAACGTCGTCCTGCGCGGCGATGGCACTAGTAGCCGGGTCTTCGAAGTCAAGCACGACTACTACATCATCGAGGTGCGAATGTATCGTCGGCTACGGCGCCACATACACTGTGGAAACACCATGACTACTGGACTGCGTATATTGTTGGTAGGCCAAGCGAAACCGCATATTCATATCGCTCATCGAGACCTGAAGAATTCCGAANCGCGCGGCGATGGCACTAGCAGCCGGGTCTTCGAAGTCAAGCACGACTACTACATCATTGAGGTGCGAATGTATCGTCGGCTACGGCGCCACATACACTGTGGAAACATCATGACTACTGGACTGCGTATATTGTTGGTAGGCCAAGCGAAACCGCATATTCATATCGCTCATCGAGACCTGAAGAATTCCGAAGGATGGGCCAAAGCGTGGTAGTCTTGTGGTGGTGAGAGGCCATAATGGGAACTGAAGCGCCGGCCCTTTGGAAACCCTACTGTAGGCACCGAATGAAGCAGCACACGCGAATACTCATACTTGCTCGGTGCCGCAGTCCAGCGATTATGTCGCCGAGTACGTGCGATGCATGACTGTTTCTGCTGCATTATCGTGCCCGTTGACGTTTGTCATATTTTGAAGTATCACGACTGATTCTAAAGGCATTTGCGAGCAAGGAGTGAAGAACATCATTACTCGACCATGCGTGTGGCGAACAACCAAGTATCAAACGCCTTGGTAATTCGAATAATCATTGCCTTGTCCGCTCGCCCCCGAACAGGACTTCACAGTGAACGGTAACGCGGAAGATGATCCAGACCGCGGGTCCGATTCCATCCAGGATTTGTGGCGCGATATACTCATCTACGCCACCGGTAGGAGATCTCCCAACCATGGCGTCGTTGTTTCGGTGTAGGCGGCGTTTTTTGTGGAAGTGATGTTATTGGTGTTGTTTCCGGTGCCAAGATTCTCCTGGGGCCCCATCCTAAGGTCGTTCCCAAACCTCCACAACGACGAGACCACAAAGGTACAATACCAGGTACGTGATGCTTTCAAAGGGAATCTATTGGCTGGACAAGTGGGCAGAGAGGTAACGTTTCTCGCTTTCGTTGTACAGTAGCCGGGCTTATCGACACGAATCACAGGCCAGTCGTCGCCCGTATCCGTTCATTGTTGGTTTACCCTGTCAACGCGGCATCGTCACCGTAGCTAAACAAAAGGTCGCCGGTACCTCAGGCCGCTGCTCCCTTGCCGCCTCCCTATTCACCCAGTTCGTTGCAACGTTGTATCGCGTGGAGATTGACCGTTGTTTCCACTCCCTGCCTCGGTCGACCAGGTGGGCGGGAGCCTACCGAAAGGGATGGGGGCTATGTTTCTGGCATAGACGGCCTGGTCATTCGCAACATGGCGATTGCCAATGCCGGTGGCGAGTGCATCCGCTTTCGCGGTAAGCGGAGAAGTGACAAATAGCGTTATCGTGGCACATACGGGATCTCTCGCTCGCAAGCGAAGTATAGTGACGAACTATTGGTTGTCAGATTCTTCCCCATGGTAATTGCGGTGTGCACTCGAAATCGTGAGCGGCGTGTGTCGCGGGCTTGAGTTTCTCGTGGTCGATCGTAGATACTGCGTCGAGGTCGCGCTACGTGCAATGCCCCTTGTCTACGCAAAGCCAACTGTTCTTCAAGCCGCCTCCTGTTGCGTCTCAGAGATCGAAGTCTGACTGCGTCTAGAGTGAACTCCAGCAGGCGGCACAAGCTGAAATCACTTTTGTTAACAAGAACTCTTCTCCCTCCGTCATTCGTGCTCTTCCTCCGTCCAACACGCGGCCGCTCCCCTGCCGCTGCCCGCCTTACCCCTCAAGACCACGTGACGTACGCCGAGGTGTACGGCAACACTATCACCGACTGCGGTAAGCTTCAGGCATAGCCTTTACCGGTGCCTCAGCACGAGCTCCACCCTATGGACACATCGGTGACACCAGACCTGGCGAAACTGTAGCACCCAACCACTAACCTCCTCCCTATCCTGTCTCTTGCTTTCCGACTCTTCCGTTTCCGTCTTCGTGCACCCAGGAATCTACGACTTCAGGTTCGAGTAGCTGCAATGCGCCCAGGCTCGACCTGATTCGACTTGAAGAGCGGCGTATTCCTGACCTGTCAAGCAACCTTTCCCGAGATACCCCGCGTTTCGTGTTTGCCGGTGGCGGGCCGGGGTGATTTGTTAGGTTGTTTGGTGGGGTGCGCAGCAAAACCCGTTGCAAGCAAACCCGTAAACAGTTTGTTGTGCGGGGTGGAAAAGAGAATAGTGTGCCCCCGCCCGCCTCGGAATTCCCCGTTGCAGTCACCGTAGGGCGTCACGCCCGCGCCTCTCGTTTGTATGTTCTGTTCTAATTCTTCTTCCCTCCACCCTTTCGTCTGTACCCTCCGCGTCATCTCGTTCCTCCGGCTCCCTCCTCCCCCGGGCTTCCACCCACCTGAAGGGAAGAAGACACTGACGGCAAGAACGGGGAAGGTGTATGTGAGTGGGACAAAACAACGATAGTGCTCTGGCGCAATTTATTCCCGGGGCAGGCGTACGGTTGCAGTCAACAAAGACAGGGGTTGCCGCACAGTTTGAAGCTTGACGGTGGTGTACCAACGTCCAACAGTTTGATTTCTACGGACACTAATCAAGAACCTTGCCGCGATGAGCGTCAACGATGCCCTTCTGAGGTTTCGTCGAAAATGTACGCTTCATGCTTGGTTTCCCCGCATGGGCCAGGCGCCTTTCGGAAGTGCGAAATGTTTTGGCAGCTTTCACCACTCATATAATCGTTGGAAAAAGCACCCAAGTCATGGTACAAGTGTGTGTGTGCTTCGACATCGTTAATGTCTCCCCTGTGACATGTTTCGATGATCAACTTGCAGATATCGGAACCTCGAGCAACCAGTGGGACGACGGTGACAATTGGAGTGACGGGCCGGACGTGTGCCAGGGTATCACCGTCCGTGACAACTTCATCAGGATGAGGGCAAGGGATAATAGAACCTCGTTATCATGCTTACCACGGAAGCAAATGTGCGCATTGATGTCATGGTGAATCACCGCACAACATTTTGTTTGGAACTGAAGTTTCTCATATGTCGTGCCGGAACCATACACCACAGCGTCATGTTGCGACGATCAACGCAGCCATCATAGCGGTTGACACGAGGTTGGTGATCTCAAATGAGCAGGCAGGTTCTGAACCGAGTCGAAAACGGCAGGAATTTGTTAGTTGCCGGGCTCGAAGCCCGACAACGACGTAGAGCGCAATTTTCCCCCAAGACGATCGCCCGTTGTGGTTTGATGCGTGGCGAGCTGGGGGGGAGGTGAGACTCTCAGCGATCTGCCAAAAGGGCGGTGTACTTGGTGAAGGCTGTCACGGTCGCTCCTCGCCGGGTACCAGAAGTCCGCCTTGTTCGCATGACCTCATGTTCGCTGCGTCGCCGTTACTGCGCTGTACTACTTCCATCAGGGTAACGAAGGTATTGAAGTGAAAGAAGGAACCGTTGACACCCTGATCGAGGGCAACGAGGTGTACATGCAATATGACGCTGACTCCGGAGGTGAGTTTGAGAGGCGAGGACAGAGAGATCAAACAGCTCCGGTTGTTGCCGAACAGTTCGGCGAGACATTGATTGATTGGAGTACGAAAGCATTGAGAAACAGTCTTGGACGCGGTTAAACACATACCTGGGACGCATCTTTAAGATTGCCTCAATCGTCACAGGAGAATCAACTTTGTCACAAGCCTTGATTACTCGTGCAGCATTGTACACGGTGCATCCGGCTTTCGCAAAACTTCTAATGGGAATTCGTCTTCTCACGGTGATGTCATCCACATTGCGAGGTTTTCCGGAGCACGAACATGTGTGCACCCAAACTCTAGGCGTTTCCGATAGCATAGGACTTTTCCCCTGAGATGCGTCTTCGCATCATCCTTCTGCGGGGGCACTGAAGCAGTCGCCAATGACACGAATAACAAAGAACGAAATCTCACCGCTTGTGGGCAGGCATCGGAAGCCGAGGTGACCGGAGCATCATCCGCTACAACTACATCGAAGACACGGACGGCGCGGGTGTCCGTTTAGGAGGCCACACGGTCGACGGCATTGAGTACGGCGCCAACAACCAGGTGCGTGTGGGACCCCAGCCGTACCGAGAGTTCCGAGTGTATGCGGTAGCAAGGTGCCACGGTTTCCCCCACACGGGGCGCGCTTGTTTTCGTGAGATTCAGTGGCTGGGCCAAGGAAGGTTCGTCCGAGGAAGTTTCATCTCACCCGAATATCTACTACTGCCGTCACCGTATCNAGCGCTTGTTTTCGTGACATTCAGTGGCTGGGCCAAGGAAGGTTCGTCCGAGGAAGTTTGATCTCACCCGAATATCTACTACTGCCGTCACCGTATCCAACAGTAAGGCGTTGCTCTCACCGTGAGCCAGATATTTGTTGACGCCCATCCTACCTCCGTTGAAATGCTAAATATTTCGCGCGGTTACACAGAGACGCTCCTACCTGTCGACGACTTCCCCAGGTCCCCCAGGAACTTGAACACGAGGGCAACATCGCTTCATCGCCGATTTTGGATAGAAACAGCAGTTGTTTCGAATCGGAGCATCTTCCCACGCATTGACTTGGAAAAGATAATACGGTGTCCAGCGAGTCCACATACAACATTCAGTGATGATTCAACGAACTCATACGTCAACCACAGCCTCCCGTTGCTCCTCCCACCCACCCCGGCCTTCTACCTATCCGGGCCGTTCGCGCATGCAACAGGTATACGAAAACACCATGGTCGACTGCCGGGCCTCCGGCATAAAAGTCATGGTTACTCCCCAGGGTCAGATCTGCGGCAACGACATCGAGGTTCCTGACACCGATGATGACGCCGACGTGAGTGTTGAGCCCTAGGTTGGCGACCGGTAGTTTTCCTAGCCTGCTGTTCTGGTGGGTACGTTACTCAAGCGTGGTGCGGCGCGTTACGGGGATCGATCACGACTATGGTGGAGACTTTTACAACTCGAACAAGGCCCGAGATCATGGGGGTAGGAGATGCTTTTCTGGCTTCCAAGGTTATCACCGAAACCTGACAAATGTTTTGAACATGACCCACAACACCCGTCTCGTTTGAGAAAGAATACACAAAAGGGGGTAGCAAGTGGCCAGTGTAGCTCGGTGCCGCGTCTGTCCCCACTGAACCACGTTCCATAATGATTGATTCAGAGAACAAGCAGGAGGGCGGCCCCCTCTGTCATTCCCCTGAGGTGAGCTCCGTCTTCCTCCCGCTCTCCCCTCTCTCTGCCTCCCCCTCGCTCTCCCACTCTCTCTCTCGCTCTCTTCTTGCACTGGGCGCCACAAACGCAGTACAACTATTCCGGAGGGACCTACTACTACGATCCGTTGATACCCTGTGACGCTTCGTCCACATCGGTGATATTGTCAACCTCTGCATCGGTAAGATCGAAACTCTTCTAGAATACACTACTAGCGAAAAGAGAGACCGAGACACGATGACGACAGCGCGTAGTGCGATCTACTTGTCAAGCTGGAGCTGTCCAGTCGATTTCCAGATGAAGGTCTGGGCCGTTCGATTTTTGCTTGGGGAACGAGACTCGTCCGTTGTCTCCTACGTGCTGCTTGTCATCATCACTCCGGAGAGGTCTTTCCGCGTTCTGGTATAAATCGGTTCGAATCGACCGTTGTTTGCATTTTGTCGTTTACATTGAAGTCGAAGCACCAGCAGCACCAGGTAACAGTAATTTCTGGCCGTTCCGCTCTGTTTGGACAGGTCGCCGCTTGGTCTAGTTGTTTCGTAGGCTCAATAGTTTTTCTGGCGCCCATGCATGGACAAATGCACAGGAGGGGAGTTGAACACCGCCGAGGCGTGTAGCTAGCGATTCGCCCTCTGGCGTGGAAAGGTTCGGTTCGTGCATGCATGTGCGTGTGCACTTGAGGGCAGGATATGTGCGAAGCCCTGCTCATGGGTTCAAGACGGAGGCATGCGCGCCGCACAATATGTCCATGGCCGACGCGATCACGGGCCTTAGTTTTTCAGCCAGAGATGCAATGATCGTGGGGTAGCTTTGTGCATGGGGAAAGCAGAGTACGCCCATAGCGATACTCCAGAAATGTGAGGATGGAAATGAACTACATGGAATTCGATGAACCCATCACCACACGCGCGTTATCGTTGCTGTGTGCCCAGGTGACCCCAACACCTGAGCCAACGACCGAGGCAACGACCGAGGCAATTGCCGAGGCAATGGACGAGGAATCGTCCGACCCAACGATCGAGCCAACAATCGCGCCAACGCCTGCGGCAACGACGGTGCCGACGCCTGAAGCCACGATCGCGCCAACGATCGCGTCAACGGCCGAGGCAACGATCGAGCCAACAATCGAGCCGACCCCTGCGGCAACGCTCCAGCCAACGTCCGAGCCAACGCCCGCGCCAACGATCGAGTTAACGACAGAGGAAACGATCGCGCCGACGATCGAGGTAACGACCGTGCCAACGCCCGAGCCAACGGCTGAAGCCACTATCGCGCCAACCGTCGCGTCAACGACCGAGGCAACGACAGAACCAACGCCCGAATCAACGGCCGAGGCATCACCCGGGGTAATGCCCGAGCCCACCGCTGAAACCGGTGAGTGCTACCGAGGATACGCCATTTCCCCTGCCCCTGCTGTATGCTACCACTCAATCCGAAGTATGTGGACCATTCGGATACAAAAGTGAAAATCCCAACGTGCCCCAAAACTCCAGACAGAACGACACCAATACTTTAAGGAAATCGACCGCGTTGTACCCTGGGTTGGGGAGTAAAACTTCAAATATGAGTCGGGAGTAGTATCCAACCATCATGAGTAACCCACACGCGCACAAAATCAGCCATCTGGCGGCGGCGTGCGTTTGAAGGCCTCCCAAGAAGGGCGACGTGAAGAAGGTGGTGGAGAAACAATACAGGGTACAAGAAATCTCAGTGCTCGAAAAGGAGCTCGTACACGAAGATAGGCTCTCTTGGCGTCGCCGTGCTATCGATTGGGCGGTCACGCCGAACACCATACATTATTGGTTCACAAGAGCAGGGGCAACTAGTAGCAGGAGTGAGGGTTCCACACAGATAGACAGACAGACAGACTGAACGGCGGGGAGAGCCGAAACGACACCAATGGTTGGGCTACGGTAACAACGGCGAGAAAGCAGAACCTGAGGGCTGTGTCAAGTATTGGCAGACTGTTTGACTGGGAAGTCCCAGTACTTCTTCCAAAATGAAAGGAGGTTGTGAATGATGCGGGAGTAGAGACGGATGGCCACGTGCTTGGTGTAGAATAACAGCAAGAAAACGTCACACACCGCTTGGCAGAAGGATGACTAGCAAATTGTGCAGCTTGATATTGAGCAAGTGGGCAACATGAACAGGAGGAAAACATAAGGCACCAAGTACACCGAAATGAAGTGATAGACTTCGGTCTCGTACGTGTTGATGAAGGGCATGGTTCGGTCGACCTGCTGCACCACACTTAGCAACAAGTCAGCGCGCTCCTCTCCAACTACCACCAACCTTTCTCCACGTATTTCTCGCGCCCACACGACCCGGTCTCCAATCCGTACGTATCGAAACTCACCATCACATTACCGAACCAAAACGCGTTGAAATCGTCCGTTTCAATGCAGAGAGTACGTGCAGCAACGGTCTCGAGGGCATCGACCACAGGGGCGAGATCTGTTGTCCGCTCGGGTGTGGCACGTGCGGAGGTCGACGATGCAGCACTTCTGGTGCCGCGTACGGTCTTGGTGCTGAGTCTTGCTGCCCACAAGAGGTGCACGATAGCGGCAGATATTGTGACGACACCAACCAGGCTCCGTGCATCATTGTAGGTGACGACGACGACGATAACGACGACGACGACGACGATGACGATGACGATGACGACGACAATGACGACGACGACGACGACGACGACGACCATAGCGACGACGACGACGAAAGTGACGACCATAACGACGACGACGACGACGGTGACGGCCATAATGACGACGACGACGACGACGGTGACGACCATATTGACGACGACGACGACGACGACGACGACGACGACCACCACCACCACCATAACGACGACGGCGACGACGACGACGACACTGCCTGAAGAGGGAGTGTGAATCGGACATCCAACGATGAATCCCAGATTTAATGTCGCCGCCAATCTCGTCCCATACGGGGGTGGATACCTGCACAATTTTCTTAAACGATCACCGTGGGGTGGCATTTTCCATCAATAACGGGATCGTGTAGGTGGGCGATGCACGTGAGTGTATTCCCATCGAGCGGGGGGCAACCGTTGTCTCCTATATTTTTTCGTTGTTACCTATTGTCTCTCCGGAGCATCGTTGTAGTAATGCTGCCTGGAAGGGCGTGTTTCGAGGTATTGAGGTGTCGTTGCCACGTACCACTCATCACCCAAAACTGATTGTTGCGTACTGGTAGTACTGGTAGTTTTAGAATAGATGTTTCCATAGCCCGTTTCGAGGCCCCACTTTTTGAATCGGGGCCACGTCTTACGAGACGCGTATATGCCTCCGAAGCAGGACCAAAACTCCGGACAAGTTTTGGACTCGGCCCATTGAGCCTGGAGAGTGCACTGCCTCGCGTGACGGGTGCCTGCATAAACAGTGATGATACTATTTTCAACAATTGTGCGCATGTTAGTTTTTTTTGCTTAGGGATGGGTGTGCAATGCACTGAAGGGGGGCTTTTTTTACACCCGATCGAAACGTCGTCAATCATTTTTCANAATCGGGGCCACGTCTTACGAGACGCGTATATGCCTCCGAAGCAGGACCAAAACTCCGGACAAGTTTTGGACTCGGCCCATTGAGCCTGGAGAGTACACTGCCTCGCGTGACGGGTGCCTGCATAACCAGTGATGATACTATTTTCAACAATTGTGCGCATGTTAGTTTTTTTTGCTTAGGGATGGGTGTGCAATGCACTGAGGGGGGGGCTTTTTTTACACCCCATCGAAACGTCGTCAATCATTTTTCAACCCGTTGTGATGGTGTTGCTTAGTTACCCAATTAGTAGGAGTACCGCTGTGATATTATGAGTATGGTGCCGATGAAGTGTATATATGTATTACGTTCTTTTTGCCAAGCAGCATATAGTACAATGCTGGTCTTGTTTTTGGTGTCGGGTGCTTGTACGGCATAGTCAGGGCTAGGTGTCAGTTAAGATTACTATTTTAAGTCTGGGTGCGCGTTCAAAGCCGACAGGTTGTTTGTTTTGTTCTGTACGACGGGTCTAGTCAAGTTGCACAAGCGAAGGGAGTGTGTGAAAATAGGTACAGGATGGAATGCAACGTGCACGTGAGGGTTCGAGACTGGAAGTGTACCCGTAGCGTACTGTTTCCGAGAAGCGTTATCTTTCATAGAGGAGAGGGGGGGATGGGCAAGCCCTATTCGAATTAGGATTGTAAGAAGAATTTCAGATGTATGTATCTCGCAGCTACAGTAGCTCGATGCGCCCATGGACAACCTCCTGTTTCTTATATTTATTTATTTATTTATTTATTTTTGCCTTCCGACAATTGCAGATGTACCTCAGAAAAGAGACTGGAAGTGTACCCGTAGCGTACTGTTTCCGAGAAGCGTTATCTTTCATAGAGGAGAGGGGGGGATGGGCAAGCCCTATTCGAATTAGGATTGTAAGAAGAATTTCAGATGTATGTATCTCGCAGCTACAGTAGCTCGATGCGCCCATGGACAACCTCCTGTCCAAAAGCATAACGTTCTTGTTTCTCGTGTCGACTGCTGAACCTCTGGGCCTCCTCTAGGATTGAGATTGGTGCCCCTTGGGTATTAACTGACTGGAGAACATGCGTCTCTGCATGGTTGGGTGGTTGAACTGATGATTTTGTTGACACAACCGGCCAGAGTTTGACAGCCATTTCTGGTGGCTTGTTTTCCTGTCTCGACACACGCGTTTTTTCTGCTGCGTCTTCCAACAAAGACCAAATTCAGCAGGCACCGCCTCGTCATGTTAGGTACGATATCACCAAAGGATTGTCGGAGTACTACAGGATACCGACACATCTCGAAGAGATGTCCTCGAACCCTTTGACCGGCCAACCAGGTCCCTCCCCCCACCTGTTCGGTCTCAAGGCAGGTAATGTCTAGAAGTACCTCATCTATCTGAGCCCCACCGTTGCAAAACGCAAAATGATTGGTTGTATTGGCTGTCCGTCGCTCTCTGGCGATACTATACCGAACCAAAAACATTTCGTTCGTTTATCGGACGGAAACTGCTCAACGATTTCCACGGTAGTTCAAAAAGCATCGACGACGTGTGTGTGAGTTCCGAACGTTTTCTGCGGAACAGTCGTCGACGATGTAGAGGTTGGGATGAAATGAGGCCTCGGCCACGAAAATCGTGGAGACTCCACCCAGGGTCACTACCCCCGCCTTAACGTCCCTCGTGTCTTCCACGCGGCAGTTGTGTCACTTATTGACCCCGGTAACAAAATCAAACACCGCGCAGTTGGACGGGTGGGAAGGCTGTTATCCTTACCGTACTTTTCCTTCCGTTTGGGTTGGGGAGGCTTGTCACGAATGGGTATTCTCTCCAAGCTTTTTTCTCATCCACGGAGTCCCTTCGTGGTTCCATCATTGGGCATGGCTTTCTGCCGAATAGTTGTCGAAGATGTGGAGTTTGGGATGAAATGAGGCCTCCGCTACAGCATGGGACCCACCGATACTTCATGTTAATGACATATTTGTTGCCCATTTGCCCGTTTTTTTCCTCTCCATCGAAGACCCAGGAAGGACTTCAACTGCTTCGATGTCGCTGGCAGTAACGGGAAGCAATAGGTTAAGCCAAAAATCGTTCGGTGAGGCTTTCTTGCGACGGGAGATCGACTGCCTCTATATACAACCGCTCCTGCTCATGTTGACTCTGAACTTGCCGGCGCTTAGCAGCAGCACTTCCCCGTTGTATCGTGGGTCCGACATATCGCTGTGCAACCCCTTGCGTATTCCATCCCACAAAGCTCATGAGGGCTTCTCCTGCAGTCCTCGCCAACGACTGGCTCACCGCTCCGCCAACCCTCGATGAATGCATAGTCTAGTGTACTGGCCACCTGCATCTCCCAGGCGGACTTTGCGCATGTGAGCTTGCAAACGACGCGGTCGCGCTGCCGACCACTGTAAAGACCCCCTTGAGCCGTCGGCGTTGACCTCGGGAAACCAGTACCGTATCGCTCGCCATGGACAGAGCTCGATTACATTGGCGGTCACCACCGCACGCGACGAGCTTCTCAGGGTCTTGCCAAAGTGAAAATTGAAAGTCATCGCTGTCCCGTCGGGAAGGCTCAAGACTCATNACCCCCTTGAGCCGTCGGCGTTGACCTCGGGAAACCAGTACCGTATCGCCCGCCATGGACAGAGCTCGATTACATTGGCGGTCACCACCGCATGCGACGAGCTTCTCAGGGTCTTGCCAAAGTGAAAATTGAAAGTCATCGCTGTCCCGCCGGGAAGGCTCAAGACTCGTGCCGCCAATGCGCGCGCCAAGTCGAAGCATCGCTACATCGTATGCACGCGGTAATGAACAGCGCGATGCCACTAATGCGAGCCACACGCTCGCCCACCGTGTACCGGTGGTTGGCGGTGTTGCGCATGTACCGTGCAAGAAGCAGGAGTAGTGGGGCGGGCATCGGTCTGGCTTGCTAATTGACTGTAACCACCACTCGGCGCTGTTCTGCTTGAACCCACGACAGACACCCTCGGACCGCCGTGCTATCGGCAGCGTCACCTCTCTTCTCACGTTTCCCCCGTAAACTTGACTTCCCCCATGTCTCCGACATTGTACACTTGAGCTTCGACACAAACACCTTGTCCAATGTTTGGGCTGCGTGCCGGTTCGCGCAAGTGCTCTCCTTTCGACACGCTGCCAAAGAATTACCTCCGTGCGGTCGACCGCATGAACCACCTTCGTACCGTTGCCGTGAGAATCAGGCCATCAGAGCCAGTCCTGCACATTCGACGTCGGTAGCACTCTTTCATCCCCGGTTCCCGTCCGTTTGCGCTCTGAGGAACGCATCAAGCTTATCCGCTACGGCGCATTTGCGTTGCTGGCTGGCCTTGCTCCTCAGGGATGCTGATACCGTCCCTTTAGGCGGTGCTAAGAGGGATTTATCGATGACCACCGTCGCCCCGGGTACCCGAGGTTCCAAAAGCCCCTGGAACGGGGGTGTCCCACAGTGTCGGCAGAAGTTGAACGTCGCGTCGTTCTGGGCCCTACACGTACTAACTACACAATGATTGCGGTATCCTGTCCTGTGCGCGCGAGGCTGTGGAGGGAACTCGCTGGAGGGCCCCCGCCACATACTGCTGATGACACAATAAATACGAACACGAACACGTAGCAAAAAGGAAACGACGGCAACCACCACATTATGTATCTCGAAAGTCCAATTCCACCGCTCGCGTTTCGGTTATCATCTCGTACTCCTTCCTGATGGTGGGGATTCCCGAAACTTCTCGTTCTCGGTAACGCGAATGATTTCACCGTGGCTCGTAAGGCTCGCGGCCACCGAAAATCTCGTACATCTGGCACACCACGATGGCGTGAGCTCGGCGCTCGGACAGATATTGGAAAATGTGTCCAGCCATGACGGGAGGCGGAAAACAGTACCCGAAAGCCGGAGTGCCCAGTCCCGGCGTCGCACGGTGAACCTCTTCCCGTACCGTGGCCAACCCCTGCTTCCATATACGCTTGCGTGGTTGGTTGCGATTTCGTGGATCTATGTACGGGATCCTCACACCAATTATGGTTCATCACCGGCACACTTCTTCCCACTGCCCGTGAACGACCCAGGCGGTAGCGATTGGAACAATATTGCCAGAGGGAGCGACGTAAGAAAGCCGAGACAACGCCTCCGACCGCAAGTACCGGGCAACCAAAATCACGGCCATCAAGTCCCGCCGTCGCAGGCAGCATGCTCTATCGCCGATTCCATCAACATCGCTCGACGCAGAGCACAACACCCCGCATCGGAACATGTCCACAAACGTCGTAGGAAACAGCACGCTAATAGGGCCGACCACTTGAATGAGGCGCCACGAACATCACCACCAGGAATGGATCGCTATTTTGTTTTCGACCACCGATTTTCTACCGAACGGACTTACGTGTGGACCTCCCATCGTTGAAGACATACCCTCTTCTTTCGTGCCGATGTCATCATCGCCTCTACTTCCTCTGCCCCACTGGGGGGCGGGGGGCCAATCGTTCCCCCTAGTACTCTATAGTCTAGTGCAGCAGCACCTAGACTACGTACCAGTCAAACGAGATACACCCTTGAAAATAAATGACTACCGTAGTGTCAATGGTCATCATCAGCAGAGGGGTAGGTGAGAAAATCTTAGGATACGGATACATGCAAGATACCTATCCCTGCCGCCACATCAATTAATGACGACGTGTGGGCAAAGCATGAAGAACATAATCTTAGCGCGTAGCTTGGAGCGGGTGAATTGCCCACCTGAACGCTGCGCGGAATATCCAATGCCGTTGTTGACGTATGTATGCATGTACAACAACCATGAGAAAGCGTCTTCCTCGCAACAATGAAGCAAGGATGGTACTTTGTTTCCATCAGGCAATTTTCCTTCGGGCATGCACCAACCGCGGAGAAAATGCAGCTACTAGTGTACATATTTGCTTGGAGATGGAGATGAGACTGGTGTAACAATCCTTGGTACACAAAAGGTGATCCATAGATTCTACAGCAGTACGTGTAGTAGTAGCAGAAAGCGGAGAGCTGAAGCCTTTCTCGCCTGCCCCTCAGTCAGCTGATGACCATTGACATTACACAGCAGTAGAATAGGTAGCTGCTCAATGTATACTAGCCTAATTACAATATCCTTTTTGGCGTATCTTGTTTGACTGGGACATGTACTTACTTGTAGTCGATGGAGCTCCTGCGGAATTTGCCAATCTGAGAAAATGCTTCTTCCTCACACGGTTACAAAAAAGTGGCGACAATTCCTTCGAGATGAGTCGGGCGACAGCGAGAATGAGGGTCGGTCGTGCGTGCGGTCGTGCGTGCGTGCTAGTATGTGCCTACACAGAGTTTAACGGTTGTAGCTCCCGTGGATGCTAGGACCACGCGTTCCAGTCAAGAGGACAAGCAACCGAGTCGATCAACATATACCACGAACGAGTGAAGCTCTGCCGTAGTTTGAAACAGGCGGACCGTCGAACAGATGAGCCGACGAATGCACGAAAAACAGCTATACGAAATGAAACCCAATGTAGAACAAGTCGTGAGGATCTACACCGAATTTCAAAGGAATGCCCGCCCGACGGTGGCTTGCCTCCTAGATGTAGTAGATGTAGATTCTGCCGTAGACACTCTTGTCCACGAGGACGTTGAGATGGGAAGGTTGCTTGTTATTGCAGAAGCGGGTCTGCTACAGGTCTGAGGTGAGGCGGATTGCCCTCAACCTGGGGGCACGCAGATAGCTAAGTCCCGATGGGGTACGTCCTAAGAGGATACCTCCTGACATCCCCCATCTTAATCTTGACCGACTGTGTACCCTATCTGTGCCATACAGCAACACTCCTTAACACTAGCCCACCCTGAAGATCATCTATACAGATTCTATACTCAAATTTTTAAGGCTACAACAATGGGTTCAGAGCGGCGAACAACGGTTATCAGCAGCAATCAATATCTAGACGACCTGAACGGCAAGGCAGAAACCGTTTTACGCCACAAGATCACCGTCAGAGACAACAACGGCAGCGAAAATGGTGTTCGTTACACAACACTCATCTACACGACGATTCGGAATGTTTTGCTCAACAACAAGAGAGTCAAGGGACACGAACTACAGAGACGGGACGCGGCGGACCGATCGTAGATGGATCACAAGGAACAAGACGGGCAAACAATGTTCGCCAGCATGTCCAAGACAGGGGTGCTACTTAACACCTTCAATCCAAGACTGTACAGCAATGACCATCGGATTGTCAGCAGAGCTACTAGAGTTGGAGGTGGAATAGTTTTTTGTGGTGGTTGCACAAAAGTACCTGCAGTAGGCTCGTGCGTCTGTTCATTGGCTGGCTCGTGTGATTTTC